>JAOPGA020000310.1:0-48159 GCA_026419775.2 Acrasis kona
CTCAAACGAAAATCGTACAGATGTAACGAAGACCTTTTTGACAAAAAGACCATTTGAGCACGTTTTGTTGATCGAGTATAACAACGTTACAATCCACACAAAGTAAAAAGAATATATAACTATTTATTAGAATCTATACATACATGTATAAGTATTGTGATTTTATCTACGTGCTGCAATTTGGATGATTCCACCAATAAGATACAAACCACCAGCAATAATCCATAGGATGGATGCCAAATTTAAGAACGAACCATTCAAGAAGGTTCTATTGAAAACCAACCAGCCGATGGCACCAATGACCAAGCATACGCTAGCAATGGTATAGAGAACAGTTGCCAAACCATTCAAGTACAAACCTGCAACTAAATCCTTTGGTGCTACTTCATAAGTAGGTGCTCTGTTCAAATTGTTCGTACTTGCGCTTGTAGGCTTGTTGAATGAGTTCATGTAGTTGTGGTACAAGTAGATACCATCAACGACAGATGCATAATTTCTAATGGCAAAGTGCAATAAAATGAGACTGGAGCCGATGATGAATAAAATCATACCGGCATTGAAGGAATTAAAGTTGTCGGGTCTTGCCAACCATAAAGCAGCTCCGACAATGTTTACAATACTGCCGCCCATGAAGATTATGTTGCTGAAAATGTTCAAAAGCCAGTATGGTGATCTGGAAGATCTGTTACCTAGTCCTAGTGAAGCGATGAGACCTAAGAATCCAGCGAGCGTGAAGAAGGAAAAGGCAATGATCCAAAGAATACCTGTGGCCACCAAGTGATAACTAAAATCTGCCAATGCAATAGCTGCACCAACCTAAAAATGTGTTAATAAAAAAATGTCGATAAACGCACTCACCAATAATAGGGATCCTCCAATAAACATGCTTAATCCTGCCAAAGCGCTTAGAATTTGTGATATGGCGTAGAATGCTCCTCTTCTGACGACGGGTGTGGCATACAAGTTGGTTTGGGTGACTGTGGTGGAAGTCACGGAGGTCATTCCTGGTGATTTGATGGGTGCGGTATAGACGGCATTGTTAGTTGCGTATGCTGTGGACATTTGTTGGTTTGTTAATAAAAAAGATCAGATTTTGATCGGCGAGTTTTAAACGGTGTATTTTTGGCAAAATTAATATTTTTACCTAATTCATAAATAGGTCTTATGCTTTTTTTAACGAACTGAAAAGATATTGCGGGCCAACAGGATGAAATGATCTCGCTTTTAAATATTTAAGCTCGCTCGGTGAATGTGATGCAAAAGGTAGAATTCATACAACCTTCAATTTTCTGTTCATTCAGAAAAACCGCGCTTTTTACTCATTACAACAATAGTTTACGTTTCCATATTTGTTATCAAAATGTACGAGCTCACCATCAACTACATATTGTTTAACCCAGAGCTTTTGACAATATTAGTAATTACATTATACTAGAGTGCTTCCCATGACGACCTTGATCGGTGTGTTGTTGGTCTCTGGAGAACGGGTTGCGTTCTAGCGTTGGCTTAATCTCCGAATTAAACATGCTTTTCGTGGAATGACAAATATACAATTATACAACACATGCGTGGCATGAAATTTATCTGTTGCTCGCTACCAAGGGACATCAAAAAGATCAAAGCTTTTAACTTTGTATCCTATACAGCCTTCTTAAGACCTTATTCTTTTGGCATTGTTCTCCATCCGTACCACTTCCCATTCAAACTTTAATCATTACAAGTACGTATTACCCTGCCATTCTACATCCGAAGTCTTTTCGATACTAATTGAAATTGCAGTATTTATTTTATATTGACTACTTTATGTGCCAACAAATGATGTGATGGACAATACATCATAAGAAGATCCAAACGATTCGCAATTATAAAAATATACAACAATGGAAGATTATTATCTATTTTTTGAATTAGATTATACAAATATAGTAAGTTGTTTTGTTCTATAAATTGCCCTTCATTTCAAATAATCTTTTTTTATCATACAAAACAAATGCTTTTGAGTACCGCCACACAAGACAATGATTTCTTCGACACAATATCATTGTATGAGAGCGACAAACCTATCGTAATGCAAAAGTTCAAAAGAATATTTAGGGGAAGGGGACAAGAGGTGTCTTTGCGCGCAACCATTCCAAAAAGCAATTATATGACTACGGAGATTATCCCTATATCTTTGGAAGTTAGCAACAGAACAAACTTCAATATGCACAGATTCGACATTGTCCTCACTCAAGTGGACATGAGTGGCGGATTTACAAAAAAATGGGAGAGACATACAAGCGGATGCGTCGAAAAAGGATGCTTGCAGACTCTTATCAAATTCCAAATACCTAAAGATTTAATGATTGGGCCAGACATCGTGACTACACTATCTATAAAAGGAATCATGTCGATGCATAGAGATTTAGTGGCATGGTCTTTTATCAACGTCTCGAAATAATCGTGTCTTGCAGTCTCAAATGCTTTGTAACTTGTATAATATAATCACCTGAGATAAGGTGTGTATAAATTTTGTTTTGATTATCAATTTTGTTTGTTGTTGTGCAACTGTAAATTTCTTTCTGAATTCAACTTTACCGGCCTTCAAAAATGTAAAATCAGAAGACATGTTCATGACTGACGTCAGGGTTCATGACCCTTACATTCACTTACAAACTTTATGATTTTGACACATGAATACCGGAGTACTTTTGATTGAGAACGACGCTCGCAATTTTATTGATTATGAAGAATACAACGAAGAAGCGCAACAAACAAACAAGTTTTCAAAAAAATCACACAACATCAAAAGCGCAATTAAACATTTCTTAGTATCCCCATACAACATCTCTATTGAGATAACATTCATTTTATTATGTATTATTGGTCTCTCTATCGGTTTATCAACATTCTTTAGCATCAATGCAAAGGAGCAGAACAATCTTCGAATACAATTAGACATCACTGCCTCAGTAGTACACGAACGTATTAGCGCAGTAATATTCGATGCCATTAGAGTCACCAAAATTCTATCGGCTTTGGTGCTCGTTCGTAACGGAACCATCAACTACTACAGTGAGTTTAAGCCCTTCATGGAAAAGGGGGAAATTTTCGTCAAGGGGGTGGCAGGGCTACAGCTTGTATCGGCAGTGACCAACTCAGAACGCAATTCATTTATTGAAGAAACAAGAAAAATGGGAGGTTTATACAAAGACTTTAAGTTTTTAGATTTGAACACGAAAACAAATCATTTAGTTCCCTCCGCCGTTCATGAAGAATACTTTGTCATCATTCACTCTGCTCCCATTTCTGTATCGGAAAATATTTTAGGTTTTAATGTAAATAGTTCACCGACGGAATCACAACAAGTAAATCATTGTAAAAAGACTGGAAATGATTCCGCGACGGAGGCATTCACTCTTGTCGAAAATGTGCGTGGCTTTGTGTATTATTCTCCAATTTACAATTCTTTACAATCTATGGTCGGATTATGTACTGGAGTGTTTCATGTATTACCTTTAATAAATCAAGCGGTCGACGAAGCTGTCGTAGTGACCATTTTAGATTCAAACTTGACTTCAAGTAATGCTAATCAGATTATTTATTACAATGGTGTTTCTGAATTATCCTTGTTAGATCCTTCAAAGGTCAGAAGGCATCTGGAAAGTACGTCTTCCATGCAATATAAAGATTCGATTTTTTTAGCCGATCGTAGGTGGGATGTTTACTACGCTCCTTCGCCGTCCTTGATTGTGAGATTTGATGATTACGAAAAGTGGATAGTGTTGGGTGTGTCCATCATTGTGAGCTTGTTTGTGGAGTTTGTAATCGTTATTTTTATCAAAAGGATAGAGCACAACCACCTCCTAAACAAGTTGAGCGTGGACAGAGTGAACATATTGCAGGAGACGCAGACAAAGTTAAATCACTATTTGGAGCGTATAGCAAATAAAGAAAAAGAATCTAGATTAATTTTAGATACTATTCCAGATTTTATAGCAATTGTTGATGACTTTGGAGAAATTACAAGTGCTAATTTGAGTTTTATTGAAAACGTTCATGTAACAACACTTGCGAACGAAGACTACTCTTTGAATATCAAATCCTTCTTCCCAGATTTGAAGGAATTCTTTTTTCAAGAGGTGGCGTTTATTGAGCAAATCAGAATGAGAAAGATTAACGGTACATTTGTACCCGTGTCTATTTTGGTGAAGAGAATGCATGAACAAAAACAGTACCTTCTTGTCATCCGGAGTCTTGTTGAACAAGAATAATAATAGCCTTGTTGCTGTTAGTGCAATAAAGAATACATTCTATGATGAGATTTCCAACACTTCGTTGTAATATCCATAATTATCAACATTTTAATTATTACAATCACAAACACAATAAAAATAACAAAAACATTATGATGAAACGCTATTGCCTAGCACTTTTCAGATGGAACTGTGATCGACTTTATAAAGAAACTAAGAACGGCACTGACAACATTTTTTCAATTTGTATTATAAAGGGCGATGCATATGGTCTCGGCCTTTGTTTTGTGAAATCATTCTGATATTAATATAAATGAATATGACCATAGCTTGAAGCAATTAAGGCAAACAAAGAGGGCAAAGGAATGAAAAGAAACCGAAGAAAAGAGGATGAGGACAAGGAAGATAAGAGAGGATGAAGAATAAAACTATTAAACCGTCACATTTTGTGCACTTGGAGTTAAACTTATTTCTGAGATCTGCTACTTGATTGTGATTTGATAATCGATCCACATTCCAGAGAAGTATTCTGATGGTGCAGAACTCTAAACGGGCACGAAACAAATCGTAATGACTCAAATCAATTCCAACTTGATGTCAGGGACACAATTTCTTGCAGTCCTCCAACTGCATGAAGGATACTGCAATAATGTTATGTTAATTCTCTGAAGTTTTTCTGCTAAGCTATTCTATTCATATATGTTCCTTAAGCAGCCGAAATGAAAATAAAGTACTAGCGACGAACATTCTACAGGGTTAATTGCAGTTATATTACGTTTGTTCAACAAAACTATTGAAGATGGTTGTAATAAATTCACACAATATGGAAGAAGGTGAACAAAATGTACAGTTTAACACAGAGAAAACCATTAATATGGAACACAATGACGACACTAAACATGAATATATCGAAACTACAACGGCACATTCAACTCCAATACAAGAAGTTGAAATGAACGAACCACAGTTGTTACTCCAAGATAATTTGAACAAGCATCAATCAAATGTAGATGATTCTCGTGAAATTGACGAACAAAAAAATGCGGAGATTTTAGAAGTCAAAAACGTCACCCTCGCCGCACCACCACACAATACGTTCACCGAACAATCAGAGAATGATATCAACATGAGCGAGACTTCATCAAACGCTTCAAATATAAATCAAGAACAAAAGACCGAATTAACAACACAAGACCAAATGGAAGTAGACACAATTGATAAATTGCCCCCAAAACCAACTAAAAAAAAAATTGTACCTGATTCTGATTCTGACTCTGATTCTGACTCATCCGAAGATGAAGAGGAACAAACCAGAAAGTAAGTCAACCCGTTTTAATTGTAAATTAATTAATTTTTTAGAATGTATGGTTTTGCAAAAAAAACAAACGTAGAAGATAATGAACAAGAAGATAAACCAAGAGTGGAAAAAAGTCATTCGTCAACATTGGATCCAATACTAGGATACAAAGAAGAAGAAATTTCTCTTGTTCCCCAACAAGATCCATCAACCATGAAGTTATTAGGCACCATTTACAAGCTCATTGAAGCGTTGGTCATCATACGTGTCAATCCTCCGCCAAAAGATTCTCAAAGCTCAGACATTATACCTGTTCAGTTAGTTCCTACTTCCATGCGCCAAAAGATTACAGTCAAAGAAAGTCACATTCCAGTGCGCATCTGCGAAGGTAGCGTGCTATTCAACTCTGAAGGAAAGGCAATTGGTAAAGTGTGTGACATTTTCGGACCCATCCAACAGCCGTTCTATACTATAAGGTATCCATCACCACAAGTCATGGAACAAGTCATCCAAAATGCTTCAGACATTTTCTACAATGACGAACATGCATTGTTCTTTGACGCCAACTCGGTCATACAAACATCTATCAAGGGTTACGATAGATTTAGTGCCAACGACGAAGATAATAATGACTTTTCCGATGATGAACAAGAAAAATCTGTAAATAAAGAAATGTTCCATATTCCTCAACCATTGATACCAGAGTTGGAATCTGAAGAGGCCATGTTAAATCCTGATCTTTTGTTGATCCAACAAGAATTGAGTCAACCAATCAAAGTCCATCACACCAATCAGAGAGGAAACAATAGAAGAGGTAGAGGAAGGGGAAGAGGCAAGGCACATCATAATAACCCAAGACACACGCCTTATGACGCAACGAAATCACCCATTCCGCCACCATTTGTGGTTCCCACGGGCGTCTCTCATCAAGTGCTTTCAGAGGACATGAGCACATTCAAGGAGTCTTCATCGCTTATTGTGGAACCCACATCATCAACAACACAAACAAATGAGGTCACTGTTCCATCAAGCGGACAAAACCCATTTGCAGCATAAAGCACCTTTATTCTTATACATCAACTATTGCAATTGTATATCCACTTCCTGCAAATAACTTGTGAGGTTTGCCATTGAAATGTCTTGGTCCGAAACCATAAGATCTTCTTGTAGCCAAACTGTCAATTGCAACGAAAGCTCTGTTGTCCTCAAACAAACAAGTTATAGTATTGTCGCTTGCTGAGCATGATGTAACGTTTTGTAAAGCAAACTTCTTTCCATTCTGTTCGTAATGATCCACAAGTATAGGTGTCTGTTGGCTCTTTCCCCACATGTACAAATCACCTTGATCCGAAACTGCGGCGCTCATGGATGATCCAAGAGCAAAGTCCTTGATCTTTATTTGTTTCGAAGTGAAGGTTTCCATCAGTGCTGGTTTCTTGACACCATCGAACTGTCCTCCAGTATATAAAAATCCATTACTTTCTACTCCAAGTTGGTTTCCGCTGTTCTTTCCAAATACGTAAACTTTTCCATCTTCAGTGAGGACACCTCCGAATTGATCGGCAAGAGAAATTTTTAATACTTTTGCATCCTTGAAGAATTCAGAGTTAATGTATTTTGGTTCTAAACTATTTGAGTTCGCATTGTTGCCTAGCATCCCCCATGCACCTTTTCCCCAAGTATAAGCTTTTCCGTCTAAAAATGTTGAAAAGTGGTGTGAGTATTGATAACTACCTTTTGAGACAGCTCCCATGTGGTACTTCGCACAACTTACTTTAACGATCTTGACTTCGTTTTTTGAAAAGTACTCAACCTTTTTTGGAGTGGTCAAGTCACCGCCATTGGGGTGGCCTAAAGCTGGGTTCCAGATCTGGAAGCCCAAAAAGCTCCTTCCACCATAGCCCCATGTAAATAAATCTCCTTGTTGCGTTACTGCGGCACTAATGCAATCGCCTGCTGAGACTTCAACAATTTTATGGTTATCAGGGAATTTTACAAGTTCAGGACCGTATGTTGGGGTTACACCTCCTGTACCTAATTGTCCGTCTAAATTTAATTAGTTTTTTTATTATCATAAAATGCTTACACCCGTTCGCTCCCCAAGAGTAGACATCACCGTTTTCGGTACTGCACAAAACATGTGTCTTTCCACAGGATACCTTGTCTATTCTATTTTTGCTTGCTAATGGTGTAAAAGCGGAGATCAGTGTTGGCGAATCAACTTTCGAGACTTTTGAATTCAAACCCAATCTACCGTCCTTGTTGTTACCCCATGACATCAAATATCTACCTAACTATTTTTAGTAGAGACGAAAAGTATAATTACCTGGTGCCTGTGTTGATTGTGAGTAGGCTAATACTATTAATAATCGTGACTAAGTCTCGGATACTTACCTCTAGAGAAGCCATACACATTCTTGCGTGCGTGGTTGAACATTGCTGGTTTCGTTGACTTTCACAATTCGAAGAAGAAAAAGTTGACCCGACCAGCAAGATATTTCCATGTTGAGGGAAATGTTAATGTACACTAACAATCTATGACAAAAGCGCGTCGGTACTTTTCCAATCCTTAAAACTTTTAGTTAAGAAATTCACAGTGAGATAGTCAGAGAGAATATTTATTGTTACACAAATGACTTAATGTATGTATACCCCGACTACTGTGGCAAAAAAATTAAATAGAAACAATACACTGCTTTGTCCAGACAAAAACCTAAATAATATTTAGTCCCAGTTTTGCAATTTATCCGCTGCTTCATTTCCAAATGGAATGTTGGCATGGGCCTGGACATAAATGAGCTTGCAGCTAGCAAAACGATGCTTCTCTGTGATAATGGCAGAGAGGAGCTGATTGTCACATACTCGAAGCTTTTCTTCTATAGGGGTCAGCTTTGAGAAGCTATGAACTGCTTTGATACCAGAGACGCAGTCAGTCATAACAGAGACATTTTGAATGTCTCTAGAGCGCCTTAAAGCTTGAAGGAACCCATAGAGTTCTGCTCTATAGTTGTTGGCTATGCCTGGTATTCTTCCGTACTCCACCTTATCAGTCTCTAAATGGTCTCGGCCTAAATAAACACCTAATCAAAGTTCCCACTATTTACTACCGCATATGCAGCAATAATTTTGTCTTTGTTTGCAGAGCCATCTTTATAGGATGTTGACATTTACTTTTAATCTGTCTGGAAGTGCGGTTGGTCCTGTCTACGGGCCTTTATGACTACACAAAAGGATAAATATAAAGAGTGAATTACAGCACCTCAATATCACTGATATGAGTTTACATTTGACTTATAATACCAATGGAAAGAGCCTATGCCAAATTTTCAACCTGCCATACCTAGTGAACAATACTTTTAGCCTGTGCATTTTGTTGAAGAGTGTGAAGCTCGAAGAAGGTTTTTGAATTTAACAGTTTATTTTACCTCGCGGATTATTTAAAAGTTATTTCCCCTTTTAGTCCCCGAGGATTCCGGTCGGATTTCTTCGAGAGGATTCCTGTTAGGTAACAAATCATAATGTTTATTGCCCTCTCATTCTCTGATCTGCAATTAATCTTTCCAATTCTAGAACGTTCCCTAAATGTAAAATTTCTTGCTGTTGCCGCTCTCTCTCAATTTGAACACGCTCTCTCTCAATTTGAACACGCTCTCTCTCAATTTGAACACGCTCTCTCAACAATTGGTTTATTCTAGATTGTACTCTTACTTGCAGATCCTCCTCAACTTCGCGATCTACAATCATATTTTAAGTAAGTTTTACTTTACAATTATTATACCTTGATCTACAATAAATTCCTCATCATCCATTTCATCATGTAATTCACTGTTGTCGCTATTTAGGTCGATCTGTTGATGTGCTGCATCAATTTGATGAACTTGATAATCAAGATCGGCTTCTACTTCATTCTCAAACTCATCCTCATCCTGAAAGTCTGGGAGGTTTGAGAACAGATTCGACAGTATCTCCACCGTGGAATTTGTTGCATACATACTATCATCTAAGGCCTTGGGTTCAAGGTATTGATGATGAATCTCCTTCAGGTATGTATTTAACCTAATGAGATCTAAGATGGCTTCCTTCGCTTCCCTCTGTGTCCTCGACTTCACTGCCACTTGAAAAAACTTTGTAGCACCACCCACAGACCATGAATCGAGTTGAGAATTGGTTTTCAACATATTAACAGAGTTAACTCTCAAGTTGAATCGTTCAGTTTCAGAATAATTATCACGATAAGATATTTCAAATACGTACACCTTCACAATCATGAACTCTCAGTGTTAAATTGTTTGACAGCTGTCAAAGTTATTGTAATCTATTAGATCATACCAATTCAACTGGATCGTGAACATCAATAGCAACAAGCTTCTTCTTGGTCTGACATGCTGGCAATAAAATAAGATTGTTATCTACATCTATTGATGTTATACTTTCCGGCCGAAGTCATAAATGTTACAGCAACACCAACCAATTTGGAACCTGCCATCGTTATAACTCAAATTCCACCAGCCACAGTATCCCCACCAGAACAAAGGAGAAGGAGGAATTTAGAGGCACTTTCAAAAAGGCTTCAAGTATTTTTACGTTTCACAAGATTCACTCTAAACTCGCAAATCGATTTTATTAAGAGGTTTCTGCTACCTAGCAATTTTAAATACATCTCTAATTAAAAAGCAAAAAATACAAGAGGACTATGAATAAAACTACCTATATCAAAATCAAAGTTGATTCCGATACTTATTGACGATTTTGGGTTAGTATTCCATCATCAAGAATGGACAAAACAATTTGATCACACCAGAGGTGATTATATTGCCCAGCACAAATGGAGAATTGAAGGAATAGATCAAGGGCAAGTACGGATTTACAGATGCACTTGTCATTAGCAACGAGCAGCTTTCTCGGCTATGTTAGTTTTTTTTTTCATCGGCGTTCCCTCCATCGCTTTTTTTCTGCTACACGGTATTGAACCTGTGACATCCACCTGGCAGCCGAGTAAAATACTAGCTAAGCCAGATTGGCTTGAAATCGTGAAAACTTGAGGCAGACCAATTGAACAAAAATTATGTTGTATTTAAAATTATCTATTCATCGTTAACACATTGATTTGGGATCTTGGTTGTAATAAATCTTTCAAATAGTGCGGTTTGGAGACCTTGGCAATTCGTTCGTACCAGTACGCGAAATGATACGTGCCGACCTTTTTAGATTTTTTTTGGATTTCTTCTTTGAATGTCTTCTATTTGGAGCATGCGGAGGTGTAAAAGCCAACGATAGTTTCCGAATTGCTCTTTGAAGAGCTTTATTTTCATTTGCAGTAAATAAATTCTTGTAATAAAGTAGCAGTCCAATCCCAACGTACACTTTCGCTTCTCACAGTTGTTAAATGCTTTTTCATTTTTCTAACCTTCATATATTAGAACAATTTTATAAAACAAATACCCTTTTTGCTGAAGGAGGCTTTTCAATCATTTCAGATAAAGAAATGTTCTCAAAAGTCAACACCTCAAACTTTTTAATTTGTCGCTCAAACCAATTTTTGTCATTCTTGAAAGCATCACCAGGTCCGCGAACACGAATCTTTTTTGTTTTTGGCCCAGTCGAATTGTTTGTCGTGAGAGGGCGTTTAATCCGGCATTCGGATTGCACACCAAGGTTGTTGCCTTTCAAGTCGCCCAAGCATATGGGCACTACTCAATTCTCACGACGCGCATCCTTCTGTTCATGGCAATTAAAGTTATTAGATATGCATTGTTGGTTGGAACCTGTTACTTGTTGCAATCAATTTGGAGGGAAAATCAGATTTTATTGAGAAGAAACCAACTGAGTCATTGTAACCTTCCAATTCAACGTTTACCTTCTAATTCAACGTTCACAAAAACTAACCTAGTAGAGTTCTTTGTTGAATGATATCAAGGTTATCACATCAGGTGCAACTATTTTGGCATTTGCTGATCAAGCGAGCTTGGATGCGAATGAATGAGAATTACCAACACCCACCGCATACATGGCATTGTCATTTCAAAATAGAACCACTTCCAAACCCTTCCGTTTGAGCCACAAAAAATAAAAAATCTTTTACAATACATGTGTCAAACTCTTTTACAATATAAATGTCCAACCCTAAAAGAACAGTGAGCAAAGAAGAATGGGAGAAGAAGCTTAAGCAGGTCAAGATTAACAAAAGGTAAGGATTGTATCCGAACGGTTTTCATTATATGACAGTGATATTAATAAGTTGATAATGAATTATTTTGTTGTCGAGGGGTATAAAGATGCCGCAGAGATGTTTCAAAAGGAATCCAATACTCCGAGTAAGTATAATCTACGTAATAATCTCATTTTTAGCATTGATAAACCTTGAAAGCATCACTGACAGGGTTAATGTCCGGAATAGTGTACAGAGTGGAGAAATAGAAAAGTCGATCGAACAAGTTAATGATTTAAATCCAGAAATACTAGATA
Source organism: Acrasis kona (assembly GCA_026419775.2). Classification (NCBI taxonomy): domain Eukaryota; phylum Heterolobosea; class Eutetramitea; order Acrasida; family Acrasidae; genus Acrasis; species Acrasis kona. Next base: position 11,998 of record JAOPGA020000310.1, read on the forward strand.
ACAATTCGAAACTATATTTCCGGTTACAGCAACAGCAATTAATTGAAATGATAAGAGCAGGAAAACTAGACGAGGCTTTACAGTTTGCCACGGAGGAGCTTGCGCCAAGGGGAGAGGAGAACAAAGAGTTTTTGGACGAGATCGAAAAGACAATGTCGCTTTTAGCGTTCGCTGACATGAGCGACTCACCTGTATCACAACTTTTGGAGAGTTCACAAAGACAAAAGACTGCCTCTGAATTGAATGCAGCCATCTTGGAGAGCCAATGTCAGGAGACAGCACCCAAACTACCAACACTTTTAAAGATGCTCATGTGGGCACAAAAGAGATTAGACGAAAAATTAATTTACCCAAGAATAAATGATTTACAAACAGCAGAATTGGTTGTTCCCAACCAAGAGAAAAAGTAATTTGAAATGTAAATAAAATTTATTCCAAATCACCAAACATGTCATCGCCGTCAGTCTCTTCTTCTACTTCTTGAACTACGTCAGGTTTCTCTATTTCGGTTGGCTTTAAAAAGTCTTTTGCTTCTTGACCAGTCACACTACTACTTGCACTTTCATCTTCAGTTATCAATGACACTTTGTTCTTGACCAAGTAATTGTCCCAAAATTCACTCCGTTTACCAGTGGAGAATTGAAGTTTTAATTGATTCATAAAAGTATTGAACTTGCCGACTTCCTCTTCCTTCAAACAACCAGAGCGTAATTCAACGACACAGTCATAAGCCTTGCTATAGTATTGGTCTCCTATGGAATCCTTGATTAGCTTTGTCACAATTAATTGTATTTCTTGAATGGCCTTGTCCACCATATCCACATCTCTTCTCTTCAACATGTCCTTAAAGTCGCGGACGGGATTGACCGTTCCAATCTTTTCCGCGCGATCTCCCAATAAGGCATCAAAGGCTGCTCCTCCCTTCTCACTTGCCAACTGTCTGAGTTCTTCCTCTGACATTCTTTCCACATCCTCCTTCAATCTCTTTGCGGCCCTGACTAATTCTTCGTCAACTGGTTTCTCAAGTACGGCCTCTTGTTCTTGTTCTTCTTGTTCTTGTTGGACACCATATGATGCCAAAGATAGACTTTGATCTTCCACAGCAAACCAATATTTTCTTTTCTTGGCAGCTGTTTTTGTAGGCTCTTCCTTCAATGGGAATTCATTACAAAAATTGGATAAGGACTCGGCACTTGATTTGATCAACTCTGAATAAAAAGAAGACAGGCTGCTCTCTGGATAACAATATTTTAATATTTGAGGATCTACTGGGGGAAGTTCAGAATCTTGAGGATTAACAGCACGATGATGAAGACAATCATAAAAATGTTGATTAATAGGATTATATACATGACTGGTTTTGAGTGATTCTACAAAAGTATCTTCTTCTTCGTCCTTTTCGACGGTCATCATGTCCATACTTTGTATCAACTCCTGGGCAGCATTTAACTGTGATTCGCTTAACTGTACATTCTTGAAGCTTGCAAATGGGTAACTCCTAATGTCTTCTGCATATGGTAATGTATTAAAGTAAAAAAAGTTCAGATCAGGTTTGATGCATGGATATAATAGTCCCATCTTTGGTTCCGAATTACCGTCCCTCATTACTAAACGTATGATCGCAACTTTTTCTAATTCTGCCAGCGCCCTTACTAGAGCCGATAGAGCCGTATAAGCGTTCGCATCATCTGGTTGGGCGTACATTGCGTATGTTTCGCTCATCAAGTAATGTCTAGGAACATTCTTTTCGTCAGTAAACCCTAATAGTAATATACATTTGGTTGCATGGTAGGATAGCATCTTATCGTCGGCTTCATTGAAGGGCACCAAATTCTTACCATACTTGTATGCTTTGACTCTCTTGTCAAGTGGTACTTCTAGGTCAGGATCTTCTGTCGCAAAGTAGGTTCTGTCAATTTTAATCTTTGCATCTTTGGTTGCTTCGGAGTTTAATGAAATCTTTGATAGTCTGTTAGCAGCCGGTAACTTTGTAGAATCTGTTTTCTTGTAGATCCATACTTTAATCTTGAGTTCATCTCCAATCTCTAAATGTCCACGGTATGTGGTTGTCTCTCTTACTTTCTTGGATCGGAAGAGGCCAAGTTGACCAATAGCATCTTGCAAAGAAACAACACTGCCTTGCATTTTTGAACACTCCGAATGCCAAAATAATTCATTTTTGTCTTTTGTGGGTAATTCATCATCATCACTTTGGTCCATTTTGTTCTCTTGATCAAAGTAGTCTTGTTTAAAGTTTACACCAATGACATTGATGGTTGCTCCCATCTTTTTCAAAGCAGCCAAAGCCTTTTCGGCGTTTTTTGTTTTCATAGTATCACCGGCATCTGTGATGATGAACACTCTTCTTTTGTACTTTAAGGTCCTTGTGCGGGCTTTTATCATGTCTGCGGCCACTTGCAATGCATCGATAAGTTGAGATGGTTTGTTGTTTGGTTCGACTGTGACCTCCGATAGTTCTCTCGACATGTCAAGAGAGACATTGGATATAGGGCAAAGTACTTGAATGTTCTTGTATTCATCTTCGTCTTCGTTGTTTAATTCGTTCTCAGTATTTTGTGATCCGACCAAAACGATTCCCAATTCATCCTTAGGAGTCGCACGAATTTTCATCTTTATCATTAGCTCAACCGCCTTTTTGCAATCTTGAAACACTTCGTTTGAATGTAGACCCATTGATTTCCCTACATCGAGCAGAATCACCATTGCCTCTTTCTGGGGTGCTGGTGTTGTCATTTTATGTGAGGTTGACTGCTAGCAGAACATTGAATTGCGCCCTATTTAAATCTGTTTTTTTTTTGTAATAATAAAAGATCAAGAAAATGATGGAATAAAATCGAAGAACTTTATATGTGATTTCTTCACAATATAATTTAATTATCATAATAACACATTCTACTAATACTCGACTTGAGAAACAAATTCAATCCGACTCGGAATTACATCGGTCCTTAAAATTTTACATTAAATTATTGAATGCATTTTATAAACAAGATGCAATATAGAGCATCGATGGCCGAGTGGTTAAGGCGACAGACTTGAAATCTGTTGTGGAAACACGCGCAGGTTCGAACCCTGCTCGATGCGACATTTTATGTTAGTTGTGAAACAAACCTTTTTTGAGTTGCAATGTCTAGGAATGTGCGATTAATGCGTTACCTTAGATCCTAATTACCCAATAATTGGCAATTAAGCCCGGTTAAAAGATCCTTTAGCCAGGCGCTTCATGATTTATGTCCGTCTGCCTTTTGATCTTGTTTGTAGTGGTGAAGTTGCTCATTAGCTCGTTTAATTAAAATTCGTTTCCTGTGAGATTCGAACTCACGCGTGTTACCACAACAGATTAGCAATCTGCCGCCTTTTATGGAAGCTAGAAACCACTCGGCCAAAGAAACTACATTATACTACTTTTATAATGAAAAAACATATATAACAGTCCTAATGTTTAAATTTGTCTATTGCACGTAGATTGTGGTGTGCTGACCATAAGTGTGCAAGACACCAGTAGCAGTGCAACTATGTTACTTTCGTACTTTGTGTCAAAAAAGAGGAATGCAATATTGCTGTTAATTCGACTAACACGCCAATTCCGAAGTATAGTCAGGCCTTGGTCTAATAGCGATTGCGGGGATCACTAGAAGGAGTTGTAGCATTTTGTGTTCTTGTTGTAATTACAGTGATTGTATTAGTTGTCGTCTTTGTTGACTTCCGCAAGCACCGAACCGTGTGACTTGACTCATTCTCATCCGGAAATTGGTGTGGCTACCTTATATGAATAGTCGAACTCCCTCCCCTGGTACCATTTCATTGGATGCTTTGATGATGTTTGAGCCATTGAACCATACTACTTTGACGTTGTTAATTCATCAACTTTTTTTGCAGGAGATATTGTAGACAGATCAACATCTGATGCCTGCGTAGGTTTCCCTATCCATGTTGTTTTCCTCGTCAGTTTCTATAGAATTATGTCAACCATAAATTACAATATTGAACAACCACAATCTTTCATCTTTATTCTCTCAATACCGACAAGTATCCACACCTAGGACAGCAATCCTCTGGGTTGATACTGCAAAAAAACAAAGATGATGAAGAAGATGATGAAGATGACGAACACTTGTACCTGATCGTGAGCAATGACAAGTGGAACTATAGTCCAGATGAAACAACCCCGTATGAATACTCATTGAGGACAATAGTTTTTATTGATCTGTTTATATAATCCCAAACAACTAATTAGATATCTAACATGCTTCTTAATAATTTTTAAACTATTAAAAGACGCTTACTTCCTTCAAACACGTGTGTTGTTTACAATTTTCTAATTAGAACGTAGCAGTTAAGATCTGAATTTGAATCTTTTCATTTCCGAAAAACGAACACAACACGAACAAAAAATAATGGAGGTTCACAAAGTATTTAATGCCGATACGGGCATACTTATCAACACATTTTCCTCACAAGAGGAGGTGTTAGCCCAGGAACAACAATGGAAGCAAAAGCAACCGACTATTCTATTGTTAAAAAGACAAGACCAAACTTACTACGACGATGATGCCGAAGTATACTTTTTGTTCTCTACCCAAACAGAGGACATGAAAGAGGAAGAGCAAAGATTAGAGCAGCCCCTGCCCATGAGCCAACTAGTACCAAAGCCCCCTGCACTCGACGTCAAGCACCCCGACTACATTAAAACATTATCACAATATTATGCCGACATTCTAAACACATCTTTAAACAGAGAGAAGGAATGCAAGCAGCTAAAGGAATCCTCCCTACTAAGACGCGATGCCATACGGTCCCTAGTCAACCACTACCTCAAATTGCTCCTCAAAGAGTATGAAAAAAAATTAAGTCAGGTCAAAGAAACCGTCAACCAGGACCAGCACCTTTTGCGAAACATTTTTACCAGGAGGAACGAAAAATGTAATCACGGCGCTCAAGTCCACCAAATGCACCCAAAGCGAATCCCACGACACATTGATGAGTTTCCTATCAGGAATCGATCCCGACTATTCCGAAGAAGGACTAAACAATAGTTACAAGACCGTGCAAGAAGTACTGAACACATCAAGAACGACCATCGAAATGCAACAACCTGCTTTCAAGTTTTGTCAAGGGCGCATCAATGATTACAGCCATCAAGTTTCACATGACAATGGCATGATTGACGAATGGAGGCAACACTTGTTCGATACCAAAAACATGATTGAAAAGATGGAAATTGCACATCAAGAGTTCGAAACCCATCGCATCACGCTGGAGAAATTAATCAAGAATCGAACCGATTCGTCCCTATTGGTGTTGAGCGCCATTCAAGAATTAGAACAGTCACAAATCGAAAAGAGACTTTTACACGAAGACGATCGCTTGAGAGAAGAATTATGGAAATGCATGCATTTGGCCAGCAAAGAAAATGCAAGGATCAAAATGATCCCGATGATGAAATTAAGAACGAGAATGGCACAATTCTTGGCCATGTTAGACGGAGTGTATCAAACGGTTCACAAGGCACTGGTCAACGGCGCATTACTTCGAATCAAATTCGCATATCATTTGCCATCCATTTATTCGCTCATGATCACCGAAGTCCTTCGTAGACGCGAATTCAAATCCAATTTACAAATTGATTTCGATCAATTCTTGGCTCGATTGGAGAAGACATTTGTTGCCGAAAACGAACAACGAACATGTTACAAGAATGATTTGAAATTAAAAATGGGATCCGATTCCAATCAAAAAGAAATTTTGGATTCCCTGGTGAGCGGATTGATGGACAAGATTCAAGATTCCGAAATCATCAAATCGTTCAAGAATTTAAAATCAAAATTAATCGACGATTTGGACATCAAGTTATTACAAGTAGATCCAAACGCAAAAGAAGAGTGCGAATTTGTATTCATCGATGAAGAATTCCAAGAAGCAAAATCTACTCATGATGCTGATGGCGACGATGATGATGCAAATGTAAATCAAAAAAGAAATGTATTGGACATGGCCACCAACATGGGAGCTACTTTATTCTTCAACGAAGTGAATAAACAAGGAAAACAAGTGAAGGAAATGATTCATCACGTGAATCAAAAAGAAAGAATACGTAGGCAAGAACAACAAGCTAGACGCGCCACCATCGATCAACAAGCTCAATTCATAAAAGATGATGACGATCAAAATGTTTCAATTCAACAACAACCATCACCATCACCACCATCCGTAGCAATAGTCGAACAAGAAACAATTTCGTTAGAAAAACATAACGAAAAGATTCGAGAATTAGAATCAGAGTTGGATCGTTTGAGAAGTGGATTGAATGATTTGGAAATGGAATCCACCGAAAAACTCGATCGATATCAATTATTAACAGACGAACAATCCTCACAAATTCATTCGCTCAATCAATCGTTAGAATTGCTCAAAAAAGAATCGCATCAGTCCCATCAAGAATTACTCAAGAATCATCATCAAGAATTAAATTCGTTACAAAAGAAACATCAAGTCGAATTCGAAAATAAAGTGGACGATTTGACCCGAGAATATACTCGTCAATTGAGCGACTCTAAACAAGCGATCGAAAATTTACAATCCAAATCAAATTCCATCTCTCAATTCAAATCAAGAATTACACAATTGGAATCGACGGTGGAACATTTGAATCGAATCAACGAATCAACGAATCAAGATTGGTCCAACGACAAGAAAACCATCGAGAAATTAATGAACGCCAACAAAAATTCATCGGATGATTTGACATTGGAAAAAAACAAGGTGGAACATTTAACCAAGGAATTGGAAATGTTAAAATCTCAAAACGAACGTCATGAATCCGAAGCGATTCAATTGTCGAATCAAATCAAGAATCAAAAGGCATTATTGGTTCAATCCAATTCCAAGATTTCAAATCTAGATTCGAACGTAACCGATTTGAAATCACAAGTGAGTTCGTTGCATCAAGAATTATCGACTCAAAAAGAAATCAATCTAGATTTACAACACAAGATTACAAATTTACTCGGTCAACCCAAACAAGTCGTCCAACCACTCAATCAAGATTACGAATCAAAGATTCAACAATTGAGCGAATTGGTCAGCAATTCATCAAAAGTGATTTCCAATCTAAACTCCAAGGTGAATCAATGGGAAAAGGTGATTTCTCATTTGAAAAAACAATTCACCGTGACCATGACCACTCGCATGTCTCACTTGACCGATGCCTCCAGAGAATTAAGCGAAGCTCAAGCCAAAGTGAACCAAAGCGGAACCAGTTATCAAAGACAACAAAAAATCTTTAGGTTGAATTTGATTCAACAAGGTAAAATCGTGAAGCAGACCATAGCGGAATACGTGGACGTGATGGCATGCATGAGCAGCGTTTCTCCGTTGATTGGAGATTTGATAGATTTTGCAAAACAAAGTTTGGGCGATTTGGATCAAATCATGACTCAGTGCGAAATCATGTGTAGAGAAGAATTGGAAGAAGAGAAGGACGATTCGGTGGTTGTTTCTTCTTGTCAACATCATCAAGGTAACGGCGCGAATCATAATAGAAGCGTGGTGGTGAGTGGGTTTAGCGTGGACGATAAAATCGTCTTCTTTAGGTCTCAGAACGAAGGTTTGTGGGAGGCATTTAATATCGACATGCCTAATTATTTCTTATCTCCTGAAGCCGTCATGTCCTTGAAGAGCAAGAAGAAGGGTCAATATGATTCTACTCATGTTGCTATTGGTCTTGCTGTGGAGATTGAAAAATGTAATTGTCCAGAGAATGCAAGTAATCCTTTGAATTTGAGAGGTCCTTATCATATTGTAACTGCAGTGTTGGATTAAATTGATTCTTTACAATAAAAACGATTTTAAAATATATGACTGGTGTTCAAGTGTTTGAGGGTAGTGCGAATATTGAAAAGAATGAAAACGTGATCAAGATTAATCAATTGGAGACGAGGATCAACGGTATTTCTACCATCGTGTTTGAACCGAATGTGGTTGATGAAAATGCAGAAGGATTGACCCTTTTGATACAGCCTTGGTCTCCGTATCTTGAGGGTGTTCGGTTAGAGGGTGAAGAGTTGATGGACGAATATAAATTTACAGCACAAGATGGTATGCTCAAATTGCACTTTGATAAATCAGGAGTCGCCAAGTTGAACAAGGGGGGAAAGCTCACGTTAATAGATCAATACAGATGAAGGTTTATATAATACAAAATTTTTATTTAAGCTTCAGTTCTGGTTACTTTTCTGAACGAGTCGATTATATTTTTAAATAAACCAGTGGAGTTTCCGCTTGATTGTTCGCTCATAACGGTATCGTCGCATTCGGACATCTTGATTCCGTTGAAGCCTAAGATGCTGTTGTACATTTCAACTTTGATGCTGTGCAAGTCGGTCAATTTATCTTCAAAACCAAAGTCGAATTTGGTGGGGCAAGGAATAGCCGACTTCTCGTCGTAGAATCCAGCCAAGTAGGGGTGGTTGAGTGCATCGGCAGCACTTATACGTTTCTCAGGGTTGAACTCCAACATCTTTGACAATAGGTCGATGGCAAGTGGGTTGCAACCTTTAAGGACTTCGGAGAAGTCTCTCTTTTGGTGCTTCCTTAGCCTCTTCATAAAGTCGATACCTTGTGGTGAGCCTCTGACGTTTTCAAGGTCGGGAGTTCCAAGTAACTGTACAATTTTTTCAATTTGATTTACAGGCGAGGCTCCTCTGAAGAGTACATTTCCTGTGATAAGCTCGGCAATGATACAGCCCAAACTCCAGATATCGGCTTGCTTGCTGACCACGTCGTTGTATAGCAAAAGTTCTGGGGCGCGGTACCACCTAGTTTGGACGTAGCAAGTACTCATGGTGGGGTCGTTCTCAAAGTCAATACCACGGGCTAGACCAAAGTCACACAACTTGACCTTGCAGTCGGCATTAATCAAAATGTTCTCTGGCTTCAAATCTCTGTGTAGGACCGAGGCAGAGTGAGTATAGGCCAAAGCCGCGACGATTTGGAAGGCGATGTATTGCTGGTGTCTGTCCGATAGCTTTTGCTTCGAACGGATAATATTTCTGAGGTCAGTCTCCATAAGGTCAGTTATGAGGTAGACATCGTTTAGGTGCTCAATCGATGGAGGCATCACAACCTCTTTCACGGATACAATGTTGGGGTGGCTCATGTGAGAAACAATCTTTAACTCACGGAGAACTCTTGTGGCAATTAGTTTACCGTGTGGGCCGCTAAACACGCTCTTGTTCTTCTTGATAGCAACGTGGTCGCCTGTGTGTTCATCAATGGCAGTGCAAACAGTTCCATAGGCTCCTTTCCCTATCACTTCTTGAGGAGTATATCTCTCTGGTACGATAAAGACTTCTTTATTAATGACGTGTTGCTTGAGTGCTGACTTTTGTGTGCTCATTTTGTTTTTTTTGATAAGGCCACTGCTTCTCTTCGTTTTTAAACTCTTGCATTCGTCAAATAAGGTAGGTTATAAATAAAGTGACAAGTGGTATAGAAATTGTCTTTTACGGTTAAAAATTTATTTTTATACCACAATCTACTGTCATGGACAATTGCTCTCCACCCAAAATGTCAAGGGTAATAGGATGAATCACGCGTTTTGGTGAAAATAGTGCGGTTGACGAATGGACAGCGACTGTATGATATCTGAGTACGCAGAAAATAGATTTTATTGTAGTTTTTCGTCAAATAAGGTACTATGAAATTTTGCTCTTTGGTCTTGCGGAGGGGAGATCCACAACCATGGGCAAAGAGTGCGTCCTGGATAATTTACTGTTTCCTCCTTTCCTCTCCTCCTTACTTTTCACCTTTTTCACACTAGCGCTTGTGTTTGGCCTCTTGCTATTTTTGTGAACTTCCGGTAAATTCAACTCGTCACCTTCGTTGCGCGAGGCGGTCCTAGATTCTGCATTATCAATGTACAAGTAACCCTGCTCTATAAAAGTAGACAAAGGGTCTGCGTCAGGGTCGATTACTCTTGTCGACGGAGGAGAATGCGTGGGAAGAGGCATCATGTTGATATTAGGGGCAGAAGAAGATGGAGAAGAACGGAACAACTTTTCGGAAAGATTAGCATTTCGTTGAGAACTATTGAATTTGAATGGCAAATGTTCATAATTTTCTTGTTGCACACGATACCGTTTCTCCATTTCCTTACTAATCAGAGACTGTTTCTCCTCTTGCATGCGTAAGGCCTTCTCCACATCAAGTACGGTCGAATGATAACCAGGTTCAACCCTAGACGTGGACGGCATGGAACTAACAGTGTGATGGTTTACCTCCTTATAGGCATCACCTTCAATTTCAACAAGAACATTTTTAACACGATTATTAGAACTACTGGTGTCTTGTTCACCATTATACAAGTATTGATTAGGTTTCCTTCTAATTTGGTCGTGCCTAATCTTTGCCTCAATCTCAAGAATTTCACGCTTATTTTTTATTAACTGCTTCATGTGCAGATTACTATAATGAACCATTGCCCTTCTCTTATCCAACTCCATCATCATCGACTTCTCCACAACGTCGCGCTTCGACTTGTCTGCCTTTTTCCTTTCCAACACTTCTCTCCGCAAGTGTTCCTCTCTTTTTTGTCTTGCTTTGGTGAGTTCTTGATTATTAGTTTGCTTGTCAATCATACCGCTCTGACTACTAAATTTATTTGCAAAAGTTTTGTGTTTTTTGATCATGTCTTGATCAAGTCTCTGCTTTGTGATCTTCTCACGAAGCATTTCTTGTTGTTGAAACATTTCTTCTCTTTTAAAGAAGAGCGCCTTTGCATTCTCTTCCTTCTTGTCTCTTGCTTGAGAGATTAGTTGTTGTCTCTTTTCATCCCACGTTAATATCTTATCCTTTGCTTCTACTTTCATTTGTTTCACCTTCTCTACTTTTTTTCTATTTTCATCTTGTGCAGCAGAGTTTTTTACATATCTTAGCAACCTTAGTTCTGCTTTTTCGCGTAAATATTGAGTGCTATCTAATTTTACAACGGTTGGATAGTTGGTCAGCCGTGGGTTAGGATTACCTACTGTTTTTGGCCTTGCAGCATTTTGTTTTATTTTTTCATGCATCCTGTTACTTTCTCTTAGTGCCTCAAAGAATAAAGTATCGTCGATGCTACTTGTAGGTATGAAAACAGCAGCACTACTGGTGGTGGTGTTAGTTGGCTGAGTTTCTTCAATTTGAGTATCTTCTTTGAGTTGATACTCATCAGTGTCATCTAGGACCAAAGGTGCTAGATTTTCTACAGGATGAGTGTGGTTAGTGATTGGACTGATGCTTGACATCAATCTCCTGGGAGAGAATGGTTTTGTAACAATGGACATTTTCGAGATTTGAATCTCGTCTGCAGTAGTGTTGGGTGGAGATTTGGTTGAGATTTGATCTGTAGATTGTTTTGGAGGAGGAGACTTCCTTGGAGTGATTGGAGGAGATAAATTACTTAGCATTGTCCTAGGCGTTGCAACTGCTTGTTCTCTAATTCTCTTCGCGTTTGGAATTTCATACTTGAGAGGATTTTTAAAAGCAATGTCCAATGAGAGTTGATTTTTCATTTTTGTGAGCTTATTGTATTTGATTTCTTCTTCATCATAATCATCATTATGTTGTTGGTCATAATTTGAAAGCTTCAAATATAATGATTGATTGCTACTTATGCTATTTCTTCTCTCTATTTCAACTTCTTGTTTGAATAGTAAATCTCTTCTTCTTTCTCTTATTTTATTCCACCACTTTTGTATACACCTAACAGCACACTTTACCAGTGCAAATCTCTTTGTTTCGAATGTTAAAAAGGTAATGTTGCCTCTTGTATGGTCATATGTCCTCAAAAACAACATTACAGCTCTTTTAAGAGCTTCTTCCTGTGTGGTGTATTCCATTGCTAAATAACCAGATTTATCAAAATCTTTGATTTGTTCAATGGCAATAGGCTGGGATACCTTTTGTTTAATTTTCTTATATTTATGAATAACACCACCCAATGTAACAAGTAATGACAAATCAGCTCTTCTTTTAGAAAAGGGAATGATTTCTTTGGGCAATTCCAGTGCCTTTCTAATCATGATTGGTATTTGTGTCTTTATTTGTGGTTGTTTTAACAATTTGGATTGATGAGGAACAACCTCAACTATTCTTACATCATAGGTTTCAAATTTTGGAGAGTAATGAAAAAAATGTTCAATTCTTTCTTGTTCAAATTTAGATGAGTAGTTAATTCTATCAGAACTGAATTGTTCAATTTTTTCAAGTATATCCAGAGACATATATAGTTTCTTCTTTTTGACAGATACACTTAATGAGTATATAATTCTATTAAGTGTGCTCAAGAAAATCAACCTCTTTTTTGATAGCCTCTTTCTCCAAGCCTTTTGTATCACAATACTTGCTCTTGTTTTCAAAACTACAATATTGACTTTCTGAATTGGGTAAGTAAAAAAAAACATTTTTTGTGAGCTTTTACCTTTCTTATTTTGTAGGATCTCCAACAGGATTGAATTGTAACAGCTGCGCTTATTCTTGCAACGTCTTTTGCAAAATACAATCTTATATAATCTTTACTGCTCACATTGTAATTCAATTCTTTGACTCTCATCAACAAGTTGACCAGATTCAAACTATCCTTGCTCTCTAACCTCCACAAGAAATTCTCTTGTTCCTTCTTGCTTATATGAGAGGGCCTTATGGAATCTCGAAGTTCTAAAAACTCTCCAGGTTTGAACCACACAACGGGTGACTTGACCGAAAAATTTCTTTTCATTAAGGAATCAAAATCCTTGTGTAAATTATAGTTGAATAACCTAATGATAATATCTATTAGATGGTTTAGAAATTGATAAAGAAGAGAAAACGAACTTGATTCTTGGATGAATGGAAAATATGATTTCACAACTTCGTTGAATTGAGCCCTCTTGTTGAAATTTAGAACTGATGCGATTGTTTTGTTGAGTGTGAACTTTTCGTAGAAATTTCCTTGTTCCTCTATGCTGGACGAAACAATTTGATACAATTTTTGAATGTCCTTCTTGTGACAGAACAATTCGGTCTAGGCAAGATTAAAATGTTTTTCAGACAATATGAAACTTACAATGTTATTATTTTGTGCAAATGTATAAAGAATGGCATGCGACGCTGCTTTGTTTTTGTAATTTTCCTGCCATTGTATAATGTCTTTGACTTCTGGTATTTTGGTTTGAGTTTGTTTTAATGCTTCCAACTTATCGTACTCCTTCACTCCGGACCTGCTAAATAAATCTTCGATTTCGCGAACGGTTGGTGATTCGGCCCTTGCTCTGAATTTGTTGATCTTGTTGAAGGCTGTTGCGGCACTCATTCTTCGTTTTGAAATCGGTGACGGAAATGAATTGTTTAAAAGTACAATGTTCTCTACAGGTGGCTCAATCGCTGAAGGCTCAAAAGTATTTGTTTCGAATGATACTATTGTTACTTTCTTTTCCTTTTTCTTCGGCTTGATCTCTTCTTCCTTACTGTACAATTTTTTGAATTTTTCTAGATTATCACATGACTCTCTTCTGGGTCGGTTTTGGTTTCTTAGCGTAAGGTATTTCTTTTTAAAATAGTATCCACGGAAAATCTATTCAAACATGTTTAGTACTCTACAAACTAAAAATCATACTTTTTGAATCTTCGTGGCCGGACTGTTTTCTGTGTAGTAAAACCGAATTGCTTTTTCTTCATTGACGACAAGATCAATTGGATTGAATTTTTGATCTTCAACATTTTCTGGTTCGGAGATGGGAAGAAAAAGTGGTAGATGCATGGAGCTTAAAGAGGTTTGGGTACGTGAGATTTGTTTTCGATTCTCCAATAATTCCATGTCCGTAACAGTGTATCTGTCTAATCCCCTTAGGTTTTGAAACAAGTAAATCATTCTGTTTCTGTAATTGAACACAGATGTTATGGGATTATCAAATAGGGTCATATATACAAGTGATTTTTTTAGAGGTGACTAAAGATGTAAGTTAATGTGTTGGTGATTGCGGTTACTTACCAAATTATTTATGGAGTCGAACGAATTAATCTTATTCTTATGTAGATAAAGAATCTTTAGGTTTGGTAAAAGTTGCCAAGATTGAGGCGGCGGTAGATGGGTCAGGTTGTTGTCGTGCAGGTCCATTTTTTGTAGAGCATGGCAACTAAAAATGAAAAATAGCGAGTCGAAGTTTTTAACTTTTAGACTTGGTAGACTGCACAATAATGCATTTTTGCAATCTATCAAATCCCTCATGTTACCTCTGTGTATCGTTAAAATCTTTTCTCCCTGTTCGTAATCAACTCCGTCTTCCTGACTTTGGTCCGTCTGTTTCTCGCTCTGATTTTTATACTTGTACATCGATCGAAGTTTTTGTCTTCTATCCTTCTCTGACTCCAAAAGTTGAATTAAATGTCCGGTATTTGGATGTTGAGTTCTGTTTGCGCCAGATAACTCTTTTTTGATGTCTTTTATGTAACTATCTTCGTATGATAACGCATACTTATTAAGAACTTGTGTATGTCCACTCGGTATGTTATGTCCCAACATTGTGTATGCATTTTGGTTATCTGAGCCATTGATTTCGAGATTTGAATATGCTTGGCTTATATTTGATCTCCTCGAAGGCGATAACAGATTCATAGGGCTGTTCATTTCATTGTCAATTGTAATGAACGGCTGGCTGTAGAACTTCCCTGGTCAACTGCTCATTGGTTCTTGTCAAATGTCAATTGAGGTTTGAAAAAGAGGTGGCAAGCAAAGCAATGGGGAATATGTGTATTGGAGGAGATGACCCTAGTAGGAAAAAACCACCAGGTGATGACCAAGTCGCACCCACTCCTACGAAGGCACAAGAAAATAGGGATGTTAAGGTATTATTGTTAGGAGCAGGTGAGAGTGGGAAGAGTACTATCTTCAAGCAAATGAAGATTATACATGAAAGAGGCTACACACCAGAAGAATTGAAGGATTTCCGCTTTATTATTTACGCCAACATCATTAAGAGTATAAAGGCACTAGTGGATCAAATTGGCCACTTCCAACTATCAATTGCAGATGAATCAAATAGAATCCGTGCGCAGAAGTTTGCTGAACTAGAAGATGATTTTGTCATTTATGTTCAAAAGATATGGAGCACAGAAATGGGTAATGATGTTGAGCACTTGTGGAACGACCCAGCCATTAAAACTGCTTTTGAGAGAAGAAACGAGTTTCAGTTGGACGACTCCACCCAGTACTATATGAACTCTTTATCAAGAATCTGTGCACCTGATTATCTACCAACAGAAGAGGACGTCTTGTGGGCTAGAGTCAAGACGACAGGTATCATTGAAGTGAGGTGCTCCATAAGAGATAAGTTTATCCGCCTAGTCGACGTTGGAGGCCAAAGAAACGAACGTAAAAAGTGGATAAACTGCTTTGAGGATGTAGATGCTTTGATGTAAGTCTCCTCACACACTACACTAACCTTTAGTTTTGTTGTGTCACTGGCTGAATATGACCTCAAGTGCTATGAAGACAACGAAACACCTCGTATGAAGGAGTCCATGGAATTGTTTGCTGAAACTATCAACTCCAAGTACTTTTATAACACACCCATAGTGCTATTTTTGAACAAAACGGACTTGTTTAGGGAGAAGCTACCAAACTCTCACCTCAGCGTCATGTTCCCTGATTATAATGGACCTATGGATTACGACTCTGCCTATAATTTCATCAAGTCACAATACGAAGCACTGAATAGATACCCACTTGAAACGATAGACGGAACGGAAAGAGGTAGGAGGATATTCTCATTCCCAATATGCGCTATGGACAAGAATCAGATTCAAACATCCTTTGAGACTGTTAAAGACAACTTTATTCAAAGACAAAAATAAAACCACCTTATCTCCCAAACGTCTTGTTTCATTATTGACTTGAATCAGAAGCCGTTGGTTGACTGGACATGTCACAGAACTCGTCAGCAACACAGAATTATTAGGCTGATTTTGGTTGTGCGGAATATTTTTATTTATAGGTCCTCCAAATTCTTAATTTATTTTCCTTGTCAGTGGCCGAGATTACACAGCACTTTATGGCACAAAGAGCATTAACGGAATCAGTGTGAGTCATTGTCATCAAACACCTCTCATCTTTAAGATCCCAAACTCTAATCGTTCCATCCTTTGAGGCACTTGCCAACAAATCCTTACCCATAAGAACCATGTGAGTGATGCTGCCAGCATGACCCATTAACTTTTTCACACACGCACCATTAGTAAGATCCCATATTCTAATACATTTCTCGCTAGCATCAGAACCAGTCGCCAGCATGTTCTCAGCTACAACACACATCGATGTAATCTCACCAGTGTGACCTCGTAAAGTACATTTACACTCTTCCTGCTCAACATTCCAAATTTTTATTACTTTTTCAGCAGCCGTTGCAATCTTTCCAGTATCGTCATGCAATACATGCATACAACAAATACCTTGGGTATGACACTTTATTGAAGTTATAACATTATTGCTCTTTTGGATCAAATCATAAGCAACGACAGTTCCATCGCTGTGGCCAACCAGTGCAAATGCCAAACTTCCATCATGGTTTCCAAAACATGCCATCTTCTTGTGTTCGTTACCAGTAGTCTTGATGCTTGAAACACATTTAACCGCCGATATCCATTCTCCTCTCCTCCAGTCCAATAAATGTAAGCTTGATGAGTTTGACGAATCAGGCGATACTAGCGCAACAATGTGGTCATCTCCCAAGGAGTCAATCTCAATGATTGAGTTGACTTGTTGTTTTTGTGGATCTGGTATCATGGTTGTCAGAACGACTCTTGGAGGGTTCATTTCCCAAACTGTTAGTGTTCCGTCGGAGTGTCCGGTGGCGGTCGTGTTAGCGCCTAGGTGGATAATGTGATTGATCTGACTGGTTGATTCAATTTCTTGAGATGACTGCAAGTGAGGTACCGGGTTGATTAGTCTAATGTCATCTAATAAACTACTTCCGTGTTGTCTTAACCATTTATAGAGGCTGAACCTGGGCATGTGTCGGCTCATGCGTTCGTTTTCTCTTGATAGATTTTTAACTTGTGATTTTAACCGACAAAGATCAATCTTTTGTTGCTGAACAATGTTGCACATGGTTAGGAAAAATGGATGTAAGTGGTTAGGTTTTTCGGAAACGCTCAAAGTAAGTAACTCTGCCAATCTGTTGTTTTGGGCCATGTATAATTTCGCTCTTTCTTTAATCTGTTGATTTTCAGGATCAATGCGGACGCTCTCTAGCATTAACTGGGTAATGTGCTCTTGTTCGTCCTCATCTAATTCTTCATCATCACATGCGCGTGAACAAAGGAGTTCTGCTAGGGCAATGCCTACTGTGGCGGCTGTGGTGTTTTCCTTTACGGATACTAGAGCGTCCCTTAAAATGATGTAATGGGAGTTGTAATGTCTGCACATGTTAAATTCCGTACAAAGTGCAGCGTATGATGAAATAAGAAGAGGACCAACTTTACTTTTGAAAAGTAAGGTAAGCGTCGAGACACTGGTCAGGTCATCTCCGTCTAATAGACCTAAAAGGGAATGTATATGTTTAATGGCGGCTGGGTCTTGCCTTCTTGCAAGTAATGCTTCTATTAAAGAAGTTCTAATTGTAATATCATTTGGGGAATAGGTATAAGCCCTTTCTAAAAGTCTTTGAGCACTGGCTGAATTTTCGTCATTCAAGTAAATCAAAGGCATGCAGATGGCCACTGCTTTTTGTACAACCTTGTCTTTGTACTCCATAATTTGTGTTTTAATGGATTGGTTTACGATGAGTCTTCTGTCTGTAATCGGTGTGCGAGTTATGGGACATGTGTCATGTATTTTTAACCACTCCTCAATGTTACAACGATCAAAGCTATGGCCACCACAAAGTATTACTGGGTCGCTCATAATTTCGTGCGATATGGGGCACAGAAACACTGGGTTTATTCTATTTAGCTTGTTCAACTTCCTAATATTGTTAGCCACTTCTTCTTGGTTTGTGCTTTCTTTAAACGACTTTGGGCTAGGTTCTGATGGTGAATTGTTTGCCCCATCTAGGTCAGTAGTTTCTTCAACCTTCCTCTTCATTCTGTGTTTGTTGAAGTTGACCAATTTAATGTTTAAATTTTTTGTCACAGAAGTTTGATGCAGTGGAATCTACACCAATCAAAATTTCTGTGACATATCGGAATGTAAGCTCCGAATCTTCCCTTTAGTGTTATCTGTGCATCCCATCGCGACTTTCATCCTTCTGTCAATATCTGAAAGTGTTTAATCATACATTGGGGACAAATTTGAGAAATCAACTTATAGATCAACATCAACTTTTATTCGTTTTCATTGTGGTAACGGATTTATCGGTACTTTGATGCAGACAATTAAATATTCAAGACCATGGACAGACTGATAGATGCACAAAATTTATATTCCACAAACACTGTTTATGTTCAACTCTATTTATTTTGAATTCAATGTAATTAATGTCCCGGATGCTTCATGAACGATGTGGCAAGATTAGGAAAGTCTGTTATGATACCTGCGGAGTGTGAGTGAACATAAAAAATAAAAAAATACCTTCTACTCCCATATCCACAATTCGCTTCATATCATCGTAAGTGTTGATAGTCCATGGAACGGTTCTAATGTTTTCAGACTTCATGTAAGATAGAATCTCCGGTGTCAATAATTTATATTGTGGTGAATAAATGTCCGGATTGAACCCAAGTTCATTAAGTTTGTCCTTAAAGTTGAAAGGTGCCTGCTCGTTCCATTCCACCAACAAGGACAAGGGGAGGCTAGGATCTAATTTTTTGAAAATAATCAAGGACCTAACATCAAAGGATTGAATGGTAACTCTTGAAGTCATATTTTTGGATTTGATAACATTATACAACAATTCACAAAACTAAAACATGTAAAAAAACACAAAATTTAAAACACACCTCTTGAATAGGAGGCGTCATGACACCATCTCTTTCTGGTCTAGATTTTGTTTCAATGTTGTACCATAACTTCCTCTTGTTGTTGTTGGCAATGTATGTCTCCACTGCATCAAAAACATCAGATAGTAGTGGCTTTGCGATCGGAAAGTGAGTTTGAGTAGGAAAATGAGAGTTCCTGTGTCCACAGTTACTCTTGCCAACATCTGCATAATTCATGTGATAAATTGTAAAGTTTTTGATTGCAACATCCTCTGAGTTGATGGACTCGCCATTTGGACCGGTGCAATACTCGCTATTTAGCCAAGGCTCGTGGCTCATTACAACCTGTTTGTCTTTTGAGATGACTGTATCCATCTCCAAAGTATCTACTCCTAAATCTATCGCCTTGATGTAAGCTGGAATTGTGTTCTCTGGTAATAAACCTCTATGAAGATAGAATCTAGCAAACTGAGGAATTAATTTACATACCTGCAACCTCTGTGGCCTTGAACTTCAACTGCTCTGTCCAGTCTCTTGTTCCCCATTTTAGAAGTCGTGATAATAATAATTATCGAAATAGCTCTATCAAGTTATTAGCATTCAACATGGAGGGAACATACGTAATGAGGCAAGCAGCAACAAAAATCACCGCTAACAAAGTAACAACATTTTTTGTGTTTCGTTCCCTTGTTTTTTTTGCGATGAGTCTGTTGGCTTCGCCCTCCTCTAAAGACATTCAAGTTTTATCGTTTAACATTGTAATTCTTTCAACGGACCAAAACAATATCGGGTGAGGATAATAAAAATGAGAAACAGGCATGTGTACACATTGTTACATTAGGTACGTAACACATTTCTTGCTAATAGCAGGCTCATAATAACTTCAAGCGCATACAATGGGCGACTGTTATTGATGAAGAAAACGCACAATTGAATATCTACCAGTTTCGTCAATAATTAGACTTATTCTCAAATCTCAACAACCCTTGTAACCACGAAGAACATCTGAAAATCATTCCGGATAGTGGGCAATCTAAGCCAAGTATTTAACTTTGGTGAACAATTTAGATGGGATAATATTGACTAATAGATTAACAATAAACGTGATTGCTTATACATGAGCTATTTATATTATAGCAGCACAAAGTTTTCTAGTAAATTTTTTATCAACTTTGTGTGACAGGTGAATGTTGACCTTTATTACAAAAAAGTTTAATGATCATCACAGAACTACCATCTGAACTACTTCTTGACATATTCAGCTTCGTCACCCTACCTGTGAATAACAACATAAACTATTATCAAATTGCCAACACAAATAGACATTACAGAACTTTATACAACTGTTTAGGATTAGTTTGCAAAGATTGGCATAAACAATGCAGTCCCAACTCAAAATTATCAGGTATTCTTCACAATAACCTATGCCTCAAGGTTCCAGACAACCCCAAATCTACTCATGTGATGCATTCAGAGAGATTTAGAGCCCACATGAGAAGCTTTTCGATAGATGTACAGAAGCACGACACAAGTTACATAAGAATTTTAAAAATGATGCTAAAGGAGAATGTGCCCCTGAAACGTTTGGAACTTATATTGCTTAATCAAGAACTTGACCAAAACATTCCCGAGAGCGTCAATATACCTGAACTTGTATCATCATTCAAGACATTAACTGCGCTAATGCTACAATCGCTAAAATTAAGCGACGATGATTTCAAATTAATCGTTAATGGACTACCCGAACTGACGAGCATCAATGTTTGGTCATCGAACCGCCTCACTAGTGGGTCGTTGTACTTTTTAATGGAGAAACAATCCATTTGCGACAATTTGACACAATTGCACATCGGAGCGTTCAACTCGCTACATTCAATTAACGTACTCGACGTACGACGCCTACACAAATTAACAAGTGTTAATTTTTCAAGATGCATGTTCACAAATATAATGTTACCTTCGTCAATTCAAGAATTGAATTTATCATTCATGCCTCTTCTAGCGTCCCACAAGTATTTGGCGGGTCTTTCTAACCTAACATTATTAAATTTAAAACGCACTGTAACCAAACAAACAATAATGTCTTTGTATATTTTACTTGAAAACATTAACATTAAACATTTAAATTTGAGCGGCTGTTATATAGATGATGATTTTTGTATTCTTGTTATTCAAAGATTAAAGAATTTGTGTAGTCTTGATTTGATTGAAAGTACAGAAATTAGTTCCTCTTTTATGTTTTTGTCCACCATGAACGACCGTTTGACTACTCTTCACATTGCTTCCTCCGTTAATATAGAACGTGATGATTTACTTCACATCCTCGACACATGCGTGTCCTTGACGGATTTTTCTTGTGACATCATGAAACTCGATGATGATGTTTTTGAGAATATCAAGGAGAGGGGAGGATACAGAAATATTAGAAGATTACATTTTTATTCGCCAATGAGATTGTCTAATAAAGGTTTTAGGAGCTTGTGTTGTTGCTTTCCTAAACTGAGAGTTTTGAACATTGAATCTTTCACACCTCGGGTTCTTGATGAAGAAGGGTTGCTGTATTTACGGATGATGCCTGAGTTAGAGGAGGCCAATTTGTCGTGGTTTGATGTATTTGGACTGACTACAAAAGCACTTTTACAGGCAGTAGAGGGCATGCAGCATCTCACAATGGTTCAACTCAGGTGTCTCCCGCTAGGTGTTGACTTGAAATATTTCAACCAAGTGCATCCAAATATCTTAATATCACTATACACAGTAGATAAGATTTATCTCCCAAGGATGCAGTAATCAAGTTTAAAAGTAGAAGATTATTTTATAGTTCGATCGATAGTTTTGTCAATCTCTTCGAAAACCTTCCTTGCTGTGGGTGCAAATAAAAACTGATCATATGATCATATGAACTGCAGTTTCCAAAAATATTGTAAAACCCAACCACATTATTGTTTGTATGAAAAGGATGGATGAGGTGGAGCCCTTCATAAATGATTCGTCCACGCTTCACAGGCACCTTAACGAGCAGGAAAAATTAGACATGCAAGTGAAAGGAAGAAATATACTTTTCAGCAAGCCCTGGTATTCCTACACAATGGTGGTCGTAGTCAATATACTGTTCTTGTGGATATACATTTCATATATTTATAACTTTGTGATACCTTGGGTATTTTATTTGGAGCGGTATTATGGAATCCTGTTCCTCATAATCCTTACAGTTTTTGTCTCACTCTCTTATTATTCATACTATAAATGTGTCACAACACATCCTGGGTTAGTTCCTGCTGCATGGGTAAATTTGAGCATTTGATTCAATTTGTCACTCTAAAAAGGGCGTGTCAGAAACAGAAGTGGAAGCAATACGCGCCGAAGAGCAAGAGAGAGCAGAAGTGATGGAAAGAAATGAAAGTGTCCTACAAACTGCAACACCTCCCTTGCAAGATCACTATCGTTATTCATTAGAGAGGACAAGAGCTGATTCCTTAAGATTGTGCTTATCCTGCAAGCAACGGAAACCGGACAGAACACATCATTGCCGCCAATGTGGTGTCTGCATTTTAAAGATGGACCATCATTGTCATTGGTTCAACAATTGTATTGGCTATTATAACTATAAATACTTCAATCTTTTCATTGTTTGGACTGTAGCTGCTACTTTGTTCCTTGTTACCACAATGACGCGGTCATTTGTAGAGATTTTTACGTACAATGTAAGTTGATTAGTAACTTTGCTTTAATGCTTTGCATAGAAGATGGACGGTTTTAACTTTGCCGATGCAAACATCATCGCAGTTTATTTTGTTTCTTTATTCTTTGGGTTCAGTTTGGTTTTCTTTGGCTTGTATCACTTAAAACTCATTCTTGATGGAACAACCACAATAGAATCATTAGAAAAACAAAAGAAATTATATGCGCAACATGTGAGTCAACATTTTTTTACTTTTAATTACATTCAGAGATGCAACCCTTATGACTTGGGAGTTACAAAGAATTGGGCAGCAGTGTTTGGAGATAAATGGTATTACTGGTTCCTGCCGACATTAAGGTCTGTGAATGGGGACGGTGTACATTTTGAAGTCTCATTGATGGCGGATGCACCACAATTGCAAAACATTGTCGTTCAAGAATAAATTACTTTTATTGTATTTTTAGTGCAAAATCAGTATCCGATATATCTTCTGTTTGTGCTGATCCAAGCGCTTCCAATAGTTGAACGGCTAATAAATGCTTGCACTTGAGGAAGTGAATATGAACAAGAAATGAATGCAAACTTACGTAAAATTCCTTCTTTTTGATGCCGTACAAAAAAGCCACGCACGAACAATAAGAAGGTGGTATACAAGTATAATATGTTTTCACTTTACTTTTGTTTGAGGCATTGACTGCATAAAGATATCTTTCTGATGGTGATGCAACTAATTTTATAGCTTTGTTGTTGTCTAAAATCTCCAAAGCACCAGCAGCCGTTATTTGAAATAGTACATTTAGCCTCAAAATTAATTTGCAAATGTCAAGGTATACTTACTCCCTCAAAATTTCGTCGCTCACTAATTGAAGTTAATTTCACTCTAATGTATTAAGTTACGATATTGTTCTCTTTTTATTTTTTCAAACAGCTCGTGTATTAAAGACTGTTGGGAGATTGGTCCAAGAAGTTCCTTGTTTGGTTCCATTTTTTGAAGTACTTTGTAATAAAGAC
Organism: Acrasis kona; assembly: GCA_026419775.2. Taxonomy (NCBI): domain Eukaryota; phylum Heterolobosea; class Eutetramitea; order Acrasida; family Acrasidae; genus Acrasis; species Acrasis kona. Next base: position 35,642 of record JAOPGA020000310.1, read on the forward strand.
AACTGAGTATAATAATTATTTATTTATAAGTACAATAGGTTTATGTGCAATCACTGCGAGATGACAGGGTAAAGCAGCGTTGCTTTGACTGTCATCGCTGCATACGTAAAATTTTTTTTGTTTAGGTCTATAAGCTTTGCTTTTAAAAGCGACATTGTGTCTAGGTCAATGCCTTCCTCTCTGTTGAGCTGGATTTGCTTTGTCAAGTAGTTACAATAGTTCATCATCATCACAGGAAACGGGCATTTATATGTATATGGATATTTCAACAGTGACTGGGTGAGGCTTTTAAACGACCTTTTGTTTATGTAGAAATAGAGGTCAGTATGAGGAAGGAGGAGTAGAAACAACCCAGTCATAGGATCTATAATCTGGTCGTCATACAAGAATCGGTCGAGCTTCATGACTACAAAATTCATGAGGCGATTCAAGTTTTGACGCTTAAACGCTTCAAGAATAACCAAGTCATGTCTGATATAATGCCTCCAAATTGAAAGCAAGACTTCAAAGTACCAACTAAAATAAACATCTTTTGAAACGTACAACACTTCCTCAACAACACTAAAGAGCTCGAGCACACTGATGCTCAGCATCGTGTGTAGTTTTCTATCAGAACAAAGTTTTATCACAACAGAACAAATAAATATTACATCAATGTTACCCCCTGGGCTGAATGCTTTCAGCACCAAATGATTAAGTTTGGAATGTAAACTTTCTGGAATCCCATTTCCATCCAAATCAATACTTTCTGAAAAATCTACAAATACGGACTGAGGTATTTGTGGCATCTTGTCAATGTAGAAATGTAATATCTCTTCCCACAACTTGGAATGTGTTTTCTGGTACTGCTCGGAGTTCCCCAACAGCTCGACATTGAACAAGAAGAATTCTCTAATCCTGGACGAAACCTCAACGTCCTTAATGTCGAACCTCCTAAAATTATCGACGGTTATCAAAATGGCTTCGTTGAACTCCTCCAAAGAAGTATTAGTTGTTGCTACATAATGCCTAACGAGCTTCATGATGTCTAAATCTTTCAGAAGGAAACCTGTATGTTCCATTATTGAACTCCAAAGGATAATAAATGTTTGCACAATGGGCTTAATGTGGGGAATTGTGGCTTGGTTCTGCTCCGAGTGCTTTATGATGACCTCAACAATCTTCATGCCAAACCGAAAAACAACTTCACACCTATCCCTTAACCAGAAATGTATGAACTCCGATATCATGTTCCAACAAGCGGTGTCTTTTGTAGTCTGTTGAAGTGTTCGTACTACTAACCCAAACTGGTTGTATGCTGCTGACGGGACACAAACTGTACCGAACTCACCAAGCATATAGTTGGTACTACATGCACCTGTGGTCTTGGGTACGTTTTCCATGTTTATGGGCATAAAAAGACTTTTGCAATGCGGAATCTGTAGGTTTATTTAGTCATCGACACGTTCGTTAATGGATAAGAAGGGGTGCATGTTCTTTTAGATGTGAATATTCCGATGATTGGACAAGTGGTACATCTAATACGGACATGTGCTGTCTAAAAAAAGCTGGATTTGTCCAATTGGTCATAGATGCTCGAATTAAACCCCGTACGATTTTAATCGTCTCTGCTACAATGTGCACAATGGACTTATCATCAGAGTCATCAACGAACAAAACCTCCTGATACCTCTTCGGAGGGGTGCGTCCAAATAATAACACAGATGATCCTTTTTGGAAAGATAATAAACATCCTTAACAGTACATAAATGAGATGAGGGATTCCGCCTTGTGGGGTTGGGTAATAAAATTACAATTCCTTTGCGGCCAATACCTAAGCGGCCTAACTTTTTTGGAAATATGGCATACTCGGGCTAACACAGCAATTCAGTCGTTAAAACAAAAAATAATTTATTGGAGCCGTTGTACAAATCTACTAACAGCCATTCTAATTCTCTCCACCTCCCTTACTACTTTCTCAACTCTACGCCTATCATGTATAAGCTCAGTCCTTAGCCCTGGGAATACCTGCACACCATAACCGGTATACAACCCTGGTGCAAAAATCAAATGTTTGTACCACTCTCTACCCTCTAGACCACCTTGGTCTATCAACGCCCTATCTGCGCTCATTAAAATATCATTATAGCCTCTCAACTCCAAATCAGAAAATGATTTTCTAGATTTGATGCCAAGATTAAAATGCTTTGCAACAGTTTGAGCATACTTTACGTCCTTTGTCAACATTTCTACAACATTTACGACTTTATTTTTATTCACCTCATCAATACCACTCAAGAATTCCAAATAGAGCTCATCAGAAGGAATCGCTTCTACTTGTCGAAGAATATAACCAATATACTCTTCATCATCGAACGGAAGCACAAGATCATTAGCCAATCGAAGAGCAGACAGAGCCCACACTTGAACAAGAGCGACGACAAGTATCAGCAGGAGCTGTTTTATTGACCCAATCAAAACTATCAAAAACAGAGTGATAGACTCCATAATCACCATCGTAGCTTATATGAGAGCTACTTATGCCCAAAAACTGTATAAAAGCAGTATAGTCGCTACCAGAACCCAACGTCTGGTACTTTTCGCCTTTGTTCTTTATAGCTTCAAATACGCTCTCGAAGCGATTATCTGCTGCTTTGACTTTTTTACTTTCTTCTAAAATGACATTAGCGAGGTTAGGAGAGGTCGCTAAAGAGAATTCATCCGCTCCATCCCAACTATCTACATTAATGTAAGCTACGGTCTGTCTGGTTAATATTTCGGAGTGTTGTTCGCACCACTCCGTACTTCCGATCAATCCAAATTCTTCTGCATCCCAAAATGCAATCACGATGCTTCTTCGAGGCTTCCATCCTTGCTGAACTAATTTACCCAACACTCTACAAAGTTCCAACAATGCGCTGGTGCCGCTGTTGGGATCCACTGCGCCGTATACCCACGGATCGTAGTGATTTCCGATGATGACTTGTCTATCTGGTTCCACATTTCCTTTAATTCTGGAAATGACATTGTAGATGGGTTTGATTTGGTTCTTCATTTGAACTTTGATGTAAATGATTAATGGACTCGATTGTGAATTTCCAAAATTGTAACGAACGTCTTCGAGTCCACCTTTCCATTCCTCCGGCACATCATCTCCGGACATTTTCGATAGTAAATGTTTTGCGTTGGCGTAGGAGATGGGAAGCACTAAAATGTTTTGAGGAATGCTTTTGGAGTCGGATTGATTGATTTTTGAAAAGTCGTGATTGGGAAGGGATGCATATCCTGGTGTTAATGGGTCGCCGGGTTGGATTTGTAAGTATTGTACGCTTCCTCTTTGTACGGCATGGTCGGGTCTCCATGGGCCTTGTGGATAGACTTGACCCTTTGTGAAACCATCATCTGCGGGATCAGAGTAAATTAGAATGGCTCGAGCGCCGAGTTGCTCCGCTAACATGACTTTGACGCCTCGAAAGTTTTTTCCGTAACGTACGATGACGATCGAGTCGGTTAGGTTGATGTTTTTGGATTTTAATAGATCGAAATCTTCTTTTGTTCCATAATTGACGTAATATAATTTACCGGTGTGTTCTCCGCTTGCCGAATAGGCGTTCTGAATGACGTTAGAGAATTGAAAATTTGTGTGCTTACAAAGGTTGGTATGAGGGTTTTGTTTATATTGGAAGTTTCGTCTTCTGGAATGGGCTTTTCGTATAAATCTGCTTCCCATGTTGTTTGATCATTGTTTATGATTTTGAGTTTGTTTTCATTTGTTGGCGAAGATAGTAGTACGTCGTAGACTTCTTCGTTTGTGTTTGTTAGGCCAAATGAGTTCATCATGTCGACGATGTACTTTGTCGTCTCCTTTAGCTCTTTTGTGCCCGACATGTGTGGTACTCTTGTGAGGTCGTGAAGGTATTTTCTGCACTGATCTGCCGAAGTCTCTTCGAGAAATACTTTTGATGCCCATGTGTATGAATCATTTTGGTGTGATCTTCTGAAGCGTTCATCTAAAAGTACGATTGTTGTGACAGCAAAAACGATGGCAGCTACTAAGCTTACAACTCTCAATAGCCTTGAGATTGTGATCATTGTAATACTTTTTGTTCTGGTTGTCCCAATTATGATTGTGTGTTATCTTCGCTGGTGGTGGGACTAGTGGGAATGTCTGGGTGGAATATCTTTCTTGGGAAGTAAGAGAATTGATACCTGACAGGAGTTGTTCTAGCCTAATAATACATTCTAAATTTAGTTTCCACCATAAAAACAATCCAACCAAATAACATCAATACAACATCAGATACAATGGGATTATTATCAAAAACTCACAAGGATACTTACACCTCCGTTCCAGTTGCAACCGGAGTAGTGGACTCTGGAGTTGTTCCAATTGTAAATTCAGCAAAAATTATAGAAAGAGAGGCGATTGTTACCACCGTCGTAGACAAAGCAGTTTTGGAGCAAGTTGTGAACAAGGAAAATCGAGAGATTCACCATGTAAACCTTGTGCAAGAGATTCACGAACAACCCATTATTGAGGTAGAGAAGTTGGCGCAGACAAAATACATTAAAGAGGCCACTGAAACGAGCACTGTAATCGAAAACACCACATATGAGAGCATTGACAATGCCCGCTTAAGTATGACCGAAGAAGAGAGAACCAGATATACCCTCGCTCACAAAGGCGTCCTATCGAAAGACCAGGCCGTAGAGATTAAGAAGGACATATCATCAACTGTTATCCAAGATGCTGAAGAGATTCGTGAAATAATCATACAGCCAATAATTGAACGCCATCAACAGGCAATTGTTACTGAAATACATGAAAAGAAGATAATCGAGTTTCACGAACACCCAGTTATTAGAAAAATTATTGAGAAGCCAATTATTAGAGAAATCTTTGCCGACAGCATCCTTGTAGAGCAGAAAGAGAAGGTAATTGCTCAAAAATTGTAAACATCTTTCACTACAAAATTCAATAAACACAACATAATTTCCGTAATATGGTTCTTTAGACCAGCGAAGAGACCTTGTTGTCAGCTTGTTGTATTTATATGAAGCGGATTTTGATGATTTGTGCTTTAAAACAATAGGCGTCGGATTGTTTATTTTTCTTGCTATATATTTAACTCCATTATTGCAGTCGTTGTTGGATGTTGAATATTACGATCTGCAATAATACTAGATCAATTATACGGTACCGGCAAAACATATCTCAGGATGCATCAACTCAGTGAAGGATGATGGAAGTGACGATGGGGTTTGTGTTTATGTGTAATTTTTCTAATCTTGTTTGTGTGAATGTGTAATTTTTTATTGTTACCTTTAGCAAGACGTCTGATTGTATGTAAATCTTCACGCAACTCTTTGTAAGACACGTACTTGTCCTTCCATTTTGGATAGAGAGAAGACTGTGCATGAGAGTATTACGTTGTGTTATAAACTCACATGATAATCAAAATATTGCGCGAATGTCATATCATCAGCTGATTGTTGTGCTTGTTGTGTTGCCTTGCTTTGCTTGTAATGCCCTTACAATGTGTTTTCTAAACATAAAAATGTTCTTGGTGTAGACATTTATTTTCTCTGCTTAGTGGACTTTTTTTTGGGTTTATTCGTCCTCGTAAATAACGAATCAGTACAATAAGAGTAAAGTGTTATATTTGTTTCCGCGGAGCAACTATGTCAACATTACCTTCAACGGTGGACTGAAAAAAAGACAAAATTCTTTTTGGCGTGAATTATGTCAATGTCAACGTTTTTAGTGATCGATAAAAAGGCGAATGCCCTTCAAATTTGACTCAAACAAACAAAAACAGTCACAAATGGCCAATGAGTATCGTATGGACTTGCTATCTCCAGTACAAAAACCACGGAGGGTTTGTTGTACTTCAAGATGTTGTTGTTATTTCCTCCTGTTTTTGATACCAATCCTCATCATTTTAGGAGTTGGTGTTGCTCTTATTATTTATTACTGCTACCCAAGACCTGTTAGTGGGAACAGTGAAATCAAGAACATTAGACCAACATTGAGCCTCCAACAAGATATGGCCATCAATATTGTGATGGACTTGTACCTCACAATTAACAATACAAACTATTTGAGTATTGGGATGTCAGACCTTGATTTGGAGATATACTATTGGTGTAGCAGCTGCTATAGTGGACAGATCCCGAACTCTCAACCTAACGCACCAGATGATGGAAGTGCAGATATTGGAAATGTGCATTCTAACAGCATTATAAACTTCTCGGCAAGATCGATTACAACATCAGATCCCATTACAGTAACATTGTATGGATCGAAACTGAGTCCTGTTGATTACCAGCATCTACTTGATGATTGCAGTGCGATTGGATCACAAGAGATAGCGTTGCACATCTACGGAACTACCTACTCCTATCTCAATGGTCACAGAATTCCTTATACCGTTCGTATTAACAAAACAACAAAGTCACATTGTTGCATAGGAGTTGGTTGCATTTCATCCAACTCACCAAGTACATCTACACAGCCAAGTTCACAAGCCCCATCGTCACTTCCATCAAGTGAATTTTAATAAAATACTAATTACTTCTAATGGTTTGTACAAATGTCATTTAAATGATAAATGGGGTGACGAAATTCAAATCAGCGACTTGGCTTTTCAATTATGTCTCGATGGTAAGTGTTCAAGATGCAAAAATAAAATCTCAAATCAGAGAAGTTTATAGAGGACGATTTTGATTCTATCGACTTTAAACGTTGACATATCCGTTGATAACAGCTTCAATCTGATTCATCCCATCTTTGATTGATGATCCAAGTATTCGTGATGGAACGTTCGGATTACCAAAATGAAAACATTGACGATTTCATAACGCAACACCATACATCTCATTCAACATTTCACATGATGGAAGAAATGGAACAACACATACCCAATGACAATCATAATCACGAAGAATGCTTGTGGAATATCGTTGAAAACATTGTTTGTGAAAACATTCGTGGTATGGAATCCATCACATCCACTCCCTTTCAATCCTCAACCCAACTACTTTACAAAAACTCACAAACGAACTAAACGAACCTGACTCTGGTTTGATTCTAGATGATGTGAAGCAAATTGAACGTAAGCATTATTACCCCATTCCATTCTAATCACACACACAGTACCTCAAGTTCAAAAAGTCCATTCTAACAGGCAGGAACCTACGGTTGTAATAATCGGATTGGCAAAGAAGATGAACAACCGGAACAAAATGACATAGACGATGAATTCGTTGTACCTGGGCCTGGAAGAGAGTTGATAACTCATGGAGCAAGAAAGCACACAAAGCGAGGAAGAGAAAGGATCACAACAAGAACACTTTGACGCAGTTGAAAAAGACAACAGTTCTGGTTCTGTAATTACATATCCTCACCTCGGAATATTCTTAACCAATCAGAACGCGTTTAAAAAGTGCAGGAATGTACGTAGGTCATGACAATTATCATCACTTTTTGAACTCCTTATGGATGCAATGACCATAACATCAAGATTCACTACATATAGGGAAATAATATGTATTTATAACGGTGCGCCGGGTTGTGTCATAAAAACTATACTTGTGGTTAGAACGATGTCTTTTATAACAGAACTAGTATTTTACTGCCCATAACAATTATTATGCTTGTGTACAGAAAAGGATTTTTTTACTTTCTTCAACTTAAATTTATGTTGAAGTTGATTACACTACCGCTCTTTGGGTTTGATTCACGCGACTGTTCTTCTTCCTCGTCATCATCGACATTTACTACTTGATTATTTTTTTTCCAACCACCAACTATTGTCAATTTCCAATAACCTTTGCCCTTTTTTCTTCTGCTTCGACTTGTTTAACTCCGCATTGCTCCTGCTTTATTAATAACTGCTCGATTGTGTTTTGTCTTAATTAATGATGTCTTTGCTCAAACCTGTCAAAAAGATTCTTGCTCCGATGAATTTATTCTTGCTTTGACGGATTGATTCTTGCTTTGACAAACTTTATTCTTGCTCCAAATAACTTTATTCTTGCTTCGACAAACTTTATCTTCGCTCCAACAAACTTTATTTACGACATGCCACCAAGGAAATCTAACACGACACTTTCTAAACAGAGGAAAGAGAAGGACAAGATTGCAAAGGTCCAGCTTTCAAACTATTTTAATAAGATAGCCCAACCAGTATTATGTCAACGTTATACCTTGACATCAATAGCACTGTACATCGTGAAGTTCTTCACTGAATGTTTTTCGAAATCAGATTTGTTTGAAGAACACAATTTTACTTTTTATAGCACCACAACCAGCCAGACCACTCGTCATTCTTCCTTGTCTTTTAATAATTTTGCTCCCCATTAGCACATTTATATACTTTTATACTGTTGGTTTTGTTAGACCCAGTCTTTTCATAATGTCTGTTTGTCTAACCCCTGAGCTGAACAGATTCCAAATTTGCACAATAATACTCTCTGGTAATGTTGAACCATTAATGTAAACATGTTGTGACTTTGATGTGGGGCAGGTAACCATTTGTATAAATGAGAGAACAAAGTCTGTTGAAGCAAGAATAAAGTTTGTCAAAGCAAGAACAAAGTTTGCTGAAGCAAGAATAAAGTTATTTGGAGCAAGAATAAAGTTTGTCAAAGCAAGAATCGATCTGTCGGAGCAAGAATAAAGTCTGTTGGAGCAAGAATCAATCCGTCAAAGCAAGAATAAATTCATCGGAGCAAGAATCTTTTTGACAGGTTTGAGCAAAGATAAAACTAATCAAGACACACAAATTTAAAAATACAATCGAGCAATGCGGAGTTAAACAAGTCGAAGCAGAAGAAAAAAGGGCAAAGGTTATTGGAAATTGACAATATGATCCCAAAACTATTGATGAAAATCAACTGCTCGAGATGTTAAACAAAAACAACAAACTCCAAGGCGTTGCAGACGCGATGAAGTCGGCAGGCATTGATGGCGAGGGATTTGTCGGATTGAAAAAGATTGATTTCGGAATTCAAAATGACATTAAAATTGATCTTAATGTCAACGTTAGAGGAATCCTACGCAACTTTGCAAGGGAAAATTTCGGAATTGAACAATACTTGGAATAAAAGATGTTGGGATATAAAATAAGTTTATTGTTATGGGTGATTTTGAACTCTGATTACAGAATTAACGTCTTTAAACCTACAAAGAACCAATGTAACCCGCATGGAATCAGGTAGATATGTAGTCGGGAATCCTTTTGTGCCTCGACTGATTAGCTATATATTAAGACCAGTTGCTGCTGTCAAAGAATTTACATTGTACGATGAGCGTGTCATCATCATGCAACAGAGGCAGAGTTCAAACAGCCATTGCAGTAAATGCGATCCTGTCTACAAGGAGATACATTATGTAAATGCATTCAAAATCGCTTTGGATAAACTACCCGAAAAGGGAGTACTGCAAATTAGTATATGTCTATCACAACGCTGATTTCAACAAGCTGCAAATCCATTTTGAAGACGAAGTTGTTGATGTACATTTGAAGCTTTCTTTGACTCCACAGGAAGTTCATAGCAAACATTCAAACAATTTCAAGATGGAGAGATCACAGATTCTCAGAGTGAAGTTGGTCAGCAGCAACAGACTCAACATGTTATTGTAGTGGGTGGTGGAGGTCAGAGTGAAGGTGCTGTGCAGCAAACTCCAGAGCAGAAGAAGGCGTATGAGGAGTTAATCAAGTTGGACGAGAATGGTTTGGGAGGTTGGTTAAGGCAGAGGAAGTTGAATGAAGAAGCCATTCGAGCATTGTTCGATCAAGGTTACGACGGTGCAGGTTTTTCAGTCGTCAGTGAGGGATAAGCAATGAAGATGTCTGGTACAAAGAGATATTACTTGCCGAAATAAATGTGTATTTTTTTGAAATGCCATAGTAGAGGGTTTTATAACAACAGTAATAGTATTCCTGCCTACATACCATTTTCATATGGATTAATCGGGACCATGAATTTTTTATAAATTTATCACAGCACAACCATGGGATTACCATGAATTTTTTATGGAAGCTGATTGTCGTTACAAAAAATATGGAACTAGCAAGTCTACACTCACATTTATTACCCTCTTCGCATAAGAACTGGGATGTACTTGGCTTAATAAAACTATTAACGTAGTTTATCCTTTGGATGTGCTTGATTACATATTGTTTGTCGTTTGTTCTAAAAAATAATTTTTTTAAAAGTGAAGCCAACAATGAGGATTGAAATCATGATCTTTCGCTTACAAGGCGAACGCTTTATAATCAAAAACCACTAAGCTATGCTGGCTTGTAAGTGATATATCTATATTATAAATATGAACTTTATTAATAATATCGACCGCGACTTTAGGAAACAAACTCTTTCATATTAGTATTGGATGTTGTTTCAAAACATAAACATACACTTGTGTGTCGCCTGTTCTATATAAGAAACGCGCCCCAAATCATTTAGATTAATAACCATCCTCCCAGTTTTATACAGACTCGTCATGAACGTGATCAATGGCCGTATTCAGTTTGTATCACAAAAATACAAAGTGATTGCGTCACACCAACGTGGCTTTCGTAAAAAAGCGAGATGTGCAGATTTAGCTCACAAAATGCAATCTATTCTTAACAACGCTAGAAGAAATAAATCCCCACTATATGGTGTGCTTATCGATTTCGAAGATGCTTACCCTAGTGTTGACCACAATATGTTGTTTGAAATACTCAATTGCCTCGGTTTCCCTGAAAACTTCATTAGTATCCTTGAAAGACTATATGCTAATCAAAAAATCCAAGTGCTCACTAAGGCGTTTCGTATGTCGTGATATTAAGGCCAATTTCCTGCTGCAATGCCTAATAAACTCTGAGGAACTCAAGGTTTATAGAATTTTTGCTGAAACGAAGGAAATTTTGCGAAAACGTGCGGAAATTATTGACTGCGGGTATTGGAGATTGAACATCATCTTTATTTATTTATTGTAAATGTTTGGGCGGACTGGCATAATGAACATGTTCACCAGACCGGCTGCCACCGTCCATATTTGATGGTGCTCTTGTTGAACTTTAAGTATAAGTTCTATATATATACCTACACACCTTCCACTTTTTAATGTACATGATGGCATTCTCAACAATGATCCGAATGTTTTTAAACTCAGCATTAAACTTGACCTCTTTTTCCGAAAGCTTAACCGTGCTATCTGGATAAGGAAATGCAACTCTTGGGTACTCCTTTTGTAAGCCTCTATATCCGAGATCGACGGCTATCCATTCCTTTGTTGTTAATTCTTTGTAGATTTTGTTCTCTTCTAGGTCAATCACATTTTTATCGTTCATTGACCCGTTATAAGATGGGCTCACATAATAAATGTAGCCAGTTGGGGAGCATGCAATAAGTATTGTGAAAGTGTGTTTGGATTTCTTCCCTACAGTTGGTTAGCAATATGAAATTATAGATTAATACCTGAAAAAAGGGACCGCTCAGTTGATCTATGTCTTGGTTTGTTTACTCCTTGCTCTGTACCATCAAGCACAAATGTAATTAAAGCACCCCGTAGGAAAGCTCCATTCTCCTTCCGTAAATCAAATTCTGGTATATGTATTTTTGGGTCAAAGTAATTGAACAGAACTTGAAGAGTAGCCTTGTTATACTTACGAAACGCCTTAAGTAATCCGACGAAAAAGACGTTCAAAAATAAATCTACCTGCTGTGTTAAAAATTAAACCGAAGTTGACAACATGATGGTCAATGAGTCTTTCATGAAAAACTCATTCGTAAAGACTTTTCATGCGAGAGACCCAGTGCGCCCAGAGAATTCTTTCTTTGTTGACCCAAGTGAGTGGAACTCCAATCACCTCCTTCCTGTTATCGAAAGAGGAGGACATGTTATACTTTTGGCACCAAGTTCAAGCGGTAAAACAACAAGAGTCTTGTCTCTAAAAGATCAATTAAACGCCACAGGCAAATATTATTGCATCTACATTGTCGCATCATCCATGGCCTTAACGAATAATATTTTCGAGAATTTTACAAGTCAAGTTAACGAACAACTTCGTCAAATAGTTATTGGATACCAGAAACAAGACTTTAAAAAATACGAAGATGTTTACAAAGAATTTGATACTTCCGGGAAGCGGTTGGTTCTTTTATTTGATGAGATTGACGCTATAGGAGCTCCTGGATTCGACAAGAAACAGCGGCAGGAGTTTCTTACCGCAATCAGAGTGGAAAGGGATAAGAACAGAGGAGGTCACAAGACATTCCTTTTATCTTCGTTTATCATATCAAACGTTTTTGGACCATACCTGATCGAAACAGTTGGAAGTTCCCCATACAATGTCAATGATGTAAAATTCGCACCATTCTTCTCATTAGATGATACGAAAGACCTATTCAAACAATATCAAGACTACAACAAAATTACGGATTTTGATGACAAAATTATAGATTCAACATTCGAATTCACTGGTGGTGCACCAGGTTTGACTTGTATCATGGGGGAACTGTTGGATAAGTATCGTATTCGTGAG
>JAOPGA020000311.1:0-20305 GCA_026419775.2 Acrasis kona
AAAGTAAAGATTGTATACGCAAGGGTCAAATGCTTTCAGGACGGCGGCGATTTTCATGGTTACTCCATTCAATTTGTCAAGATACATTTTATAGTCAGAGTATGTCCTGCAGTTTAAAATCTCTTGAGAGTAATGTGGCTTGGAACCCAAAACTGTCTTGTCCTTAGATTTAGCTTGGCCTTTCTCGTACCAATACGCGGCGTGAAATGTTCCAACTTTTGGTACCTCGAAGCTGTCAACATCAACTTCCTCGTGTTCATGTCTTTGTTGGTTCATTGTGTTGTTGTTGAGATTATTGATGCCCTAGTCGTTGTTGTTGCGACAATTCACAGGCACTACCGTCTGGTGTGTTCTCCTGTAAACCGCGAGGCGATGCGAATCGACCGTGCTGGTGTTTCACATCATTGTCGCCCTTCAACGATTTTGTTACATCATCGTCACTCTTTAACAACTTCGATTAGTGTTTGGACTTGCATTCTTTAAACGGTTTTTGTAACTCAAATATTGATCACAATATGAGCATTTTGCTCCTATTTTGGAACTGCACTGAATCATTGGACTTGTATTGACATTGCTTATTGGAGATCACAGAATTATGGTGTGTTGTACATCTTAACAGTCGTTTCATACAATGTGCTTTTATTTTTAATTATTTATTTTTAAATGAATGGATTAACATTTATGGAGGACGACTTCCAAATGGACTAATTTCACAAAATAATTTGTCCCAATATAAAGCTGTCTACCCCTGCTTTTAAAAGGTCACTGATTGTCGTAGATTGACCCATTCTTTTTACAAACACAAGATTTGCAAGTACATCTTTTCTGTTTGCAGTTAACTTTTGGTCTTTGTAGAGCAGCGTCAACATTGTTGTTAGAAATTAACATTTGTGGTACTTGTGTCTGCTGTGTAATAGAGGGGGAAGGATTTGCTGCATTTTGTGCCAGTCCTATGTTGTTTTCCTCTTGAATACTGACAGCTTTACTTGCCAAGCTAACATTGGCAGAACCTTCCATTGCATTTTCTTTCTCAGAGAACACCTGTTACAGTGCTTGTTGTTAATCCTCTAAAAGTATGGTATTGTTATTGTCTTCTAAAGTATTATATCTGTTCTGCTATGTTGCTTTAATGCTTTCTTTTTTTGTTTACCACATTTGTATTTTCTATATATTGGTTAATACTGGTTTACAAAAAGCCTTTAGTGGTGTCCAAACACCCACAAGGTAGAGACGGGAAGAGGAAATTTAATTCGCATCTTCGGGCTGCTGATAATCTCTTTACTTTTTAGTCAAGGGAGAGGAAATTTAGTTCGCGTCTCCGAGCTGCTGTCATATGTATTGATAGTGCTTTATTAGATTGTATGCTAGATGTAGACTATAATTATACTTACTTTCTATGTCAAATGCTTGTTCTATACAAGTATGTTCAATTATTTGAATTGATTTTTTGGGTCAATTATTTTATTGAGTTCCATATCGGAATTTGTCCATTACAAATTATTAACGTTGCATTCCGGTTGCATTCCGGATGTAAGTAAGTTAACGTTACTTATTACCGGAGTTTTTTACATAATCTTTATGTCAATGAGATTCAATCGGATAGAAATACTCAATATAAAATTTGGTTATCGATTTTTTTTAGTGATATTCTTTAAAAAAAGCTCAAATTTTATATATCTGGAGTTTGTAATTAACTTTTCAACTTGAACTTAAAAATATAGAGAAATTCTAGAAATTAATATTTGAGCATTTTAAACAGTTACTTTATATAAAACAAAAAGCTTAGATTTGAGTCGAAATTAGTTTTTGATTTTTTTTGCGTTATATAAGTCAAAATGCTATCTAGATTTTATCTTTGATTTTATCCTTATCTTTGGGTCAGCGCGAGTCAATTTAAAAACATTCGATGCAAATATTTGGGCTTCTTAAGCATTATGGTTCAGAAAAAAAATCAAGAATCGTTAAGCTTGGGTTTGGGTCAGAATTTTTTTTATTTTTTTCTGGAGTAATATAGATCATAATGCGCAAATATGCTTATCTGGAGTTTCTGTTGCTAGCTTTTTAACTTTACCTTTGAGTCAGTGAGGGTCGATTCTAAAATTTAGGATACGAATATTTGAGCTTACAAAGCTTAATTGCTTAAAAAAAAATCAAAAATCGTTAAGCTCGGGTTTGGGTCTAAATTAATTTTTAATTTTTTTCTGAGGTAATATAGGTTAAATTGCTCGAATATATGTATTCAGAGTTTTCGTCCATAGATTTTCAACTTTACCTTAAAGTCAGTGAAGGTAGATTCTTAAACTCCCGATACGAATATTTAAGCTTCCTAAGAATAGTTTTTCTTAAATATACGCTTTCGGAGTTTTAACCTTACTTTAATCACTTTAAAGTAAACTCCCATACGAATTTTCGAGCTTTTTAAACGGGATAGCTCTAGAATTAATCAAAATCAAAATTTGACCCAAACCCATACTTTATGATTTTTATTTTTCTAAAGCTAGATCGCTTAGAATGCTCAAATATTGGTATCGGGAGTTTAAGAATCGACCTTCACTGACTCAAAGGTGAAGTAGAAATGCTATGTAAGAAAATTCCAAATACGTATAATTAGGCTTTTTAACCCATATTACCCAGAAAAAAGTAAAAAAAATTATACGATCCAAACCCAAGTTTTTTGATTATTGATTTATTCTAATGCTAGTACGCTTAAGAAGCTCATATATTCGTATCGGGAGTTTAAGAATCGACTTTCCCTGACTCAATGACGAAGTTGAACACGATGTGACGAAAACTCCCGATACGAATATTTGAGCGTCTTAACCTATATTTCATCAGGAAGAAATTAAAATTTAATTTTGACACAAACCCAAACTTTTTAATTTTTGATTTTTTTCTTCAGCTATTATGCTTAGGAAGCTCAAATATTTGTATAGGGAGTTTAAGAATCGGCCTTTCCTGTCTCAAAGGTAAAGTTGAGAGACAAAAACTCCGAATACGCATATACGAGCATATTGCCCTATATATCTCAACAAAAAATTAAAAATTGATTTCGATTCAAAACCCAAGCCTAACGATTTTTGATTTTAATTTTTGATTTTTTCTTATGCTAGTACGCTTAGGAAGCTCAAATCTTAGTATCGGGGATTTCAAAAGTGACTTATGTTAACTTAAGCTGAAGTTGAAAAGCTAGCAACAGAAACTCCTGATACACATATAGAATAAGAATTTGAAAACATAGTGACGAAAACTCCCGATACGAATATATGAGCGTCTTAACATATATCTTTTTAGGAAAAAATTAAAATTTGATTCTGACACAAACCCAAACTCTTTGATTTTTGATATTTTCTTGAGTTATTATGCTTAGAAAGCTCAAATATTCGTATCAGGAATTTATGAATCTACTCCCACTAACTCATAGGTAAAGTTGAAAAGCTAGAAACGTAAACTCCGAATACGTATATTCGAGCATATCGACCTATATTTCTTCAGTAAAAAATTAAAAATTATTTTTTATCCAAACTTAAGCTTCTTGATTTTTGATATTTTTATGAGCTATTATGCTTTGTAGGCTCAAATATTCATATCGGGAATTTTATAATCGACTCTCACTGACTTACAGATGATGTTAAAATCCCAGGAAAAGAAACTTCAGATTCTCGTATTTAGCATTTTGATCTATATTTATCCAGAAAAAAATCAAAAATTAATTTCTACAGAAACCCAAGCTTAACGATCTCTATTTTTTTCCTGTACCATTATGCTTGGGAAGCTCAAATATCCGTATCTGGAATTTTAAAAGTGTTTATTTAGGCCGAGGCCATTTAAAGTGATCAGATGCGGAACGACTGATACTGATCACTGTGGAATTTTAAAAGTGACTTAAGTTAACTTATGATGAAATTGAAAAGCAATATAGAAACTCTAGATACATATATTTGAGCATTTTGATCTATATTACTCTAGAAAAAAATCAAAAAAAAATTTCGACAAACCCATGCTTCTCGATTTTTCAAAATTATTTCTATATTTGAGTTATTTATCAACAAGCTGAATATTAAACATCTGGAATCTTTGTTTTCAACTTTGTAAAATTACCTTCAAATTGACAAAGGTTGGGATAAAATACCTTTAAAAGTTATATAACTAAATCAATATAAATGACACCATAATTATGCGGAGTAAAGAATACCGCACTTCTTGATGTCATAATTTGCTGTTTTGTTGTCACTAACATGAAAATAGTTTTCTCACTATAGTCTTTGTAACTTTTGTGCTATCTTTTAAATTAAAAAATATAAATCAAAATATCAGTCCTCTTTTTCGGTTCTAGAGTTTAATAACTACTATCTTCCGGTAGCGCATGTTATTGAGATTTATTATTGTTATTTGGCAAGTCACAGGTGCTACAGGTTCTGTTACTCACATCATTGCCTCTATATTGCGTTTGATTCACAGCTTTGTTGCTTTTCATCAAGTTTGTCCATCATCATGTTACTTTTCAGTTAATTAAACAGACAACTTTAAACGCTCATTGACATAACCTCTTACAAGGGCAAATACAGTGTGGCTATAACAGCGAAGGTTCTCACATCAATTTCAACAACTTTGGAACAAGAGAGTATATTGTTCATGAGTTATTTGTTAGCCAACACTACATCAAATAGACATTGGAGCATGTTTAAGACCAAATGAGTCGGTTACAATAAAGATGGAAAGGTTATTTTACACCCTCAAAAATACTTTTTTTTTATGTATGTCTTTGTTATATTGTATGCTATCTGTTTCAGTAACCGTTAAGTCAAGCTCTTCTTTATTCACATAGATATAGCACTTCAATCATTACCTGTTATCGCTTGAAGTAAACCAGGTTGATTAATAAATAAACAAACTCGAACAGAAGATGAGGTCCAAAAACATTTTTTTGTCTTTGCACAACAAGGAAAAGCACGTGGGTACTATAGACATCACATTCCAGGACCAAAATTTACTACAACCATCAGGGCTTCAAGGTCACTAGAAGAAGCAATTAAAATAATGTGGGAGAATTGCAAGATTGTTGAAAAACAGAAAAGCTTAAAATTTGCTTCAAAGTATATTATAAAGATTGTGAATAAAAGAGACGCAATTGACATTGAAAATTCTGGCAACAAATTTGATGATTTATTGTCAATTTTAGCCAATTTTAAGCAGGCATAAAACCCAACCAACATTGAATTGTGGCAAAACCATATGGTGAAACTATCTCAAATGGAACATTGTTTAATTTGTTGAAAACGAAATACAAGCACATCGCTCTATTTCCCCACAAAAGTGATTACTGCAATGAGTGTGACAAGTACAGCCATGAGATTCACAGATGTAAAGCAGTCCTCAATAAGGAGAATGTCTCTGCAGATGTTCAAAGAGATTATAAAAAGCAGATGGCAGAGGCTGTTCAAAGTCGGGGTGACCACAAGAAGGAAACACAGCTTGAGAATTCAATTATTACAGGGACAAAGTCCTCAATTGTGTGGAGTTGTTTGACCTTTATAAAAACAATCCAAACATTGACCAAACCAATTTTTTTTATTGTAATAGCTGCAGACTACCAACAGGGAAAGCTTCTTCCATACTGGGGTAACTCGCCACAACCTGGAGAGACATACTATTTACGCAAACTTGGGCATGATATTTTTGGTATTGTAAATCACTGCACTTTTAGAACAAAGCAACAACTTCTTAATTCAAACGAAGTAGAGCACACTGCACAACTGTTACAGCCTGTAAAACAGCCTATTGAAAATATGGAAAAATCAACTAGATATGCGCCATGTCAATCCAAATTAGAGAATGATAAAACAACTGTGTACATTAATAACGAGCGACAGAGAGGATCCAAAAATGGTGACCACACAATATTGCATTTAAATTGTTATGTAACTAATCACCTCAGTGACTGGATTATTAATTTACACATCTACATAGACAATGCAACAAACAAGAATAATACATGCCTAGCATGGGCATGTGAGCAAGTTCAGTTTGGTTGGTTTAAAGCAATCCGAATCTCTTTGATGATGCCTGGACACAACAAATTCCATCCCAATAATTTGTTTGCTCATATAGCCCATACTTTCCGTGTCAATGATGTTATCACAACTGACGACTTGATTAAAATTGCTTTTTACTATGCACAAACAAAGTTGGTTTTTGCAGAGGATATTGGATGTTGTACGCAGTCTGTAATGGAGCAGAAGTACAATGCTTTTCCAAACATCAAAAGTCACAGGGATTTCCTTATAGAAAAAAACGAGCAAGGTGCTGTTATAATAAATTGTAAAGAGCACTGTTTTGATGGACAGTACACAGACGTGTCAAGCCAATTTATAAATGAAGACCATCAGGACAAAGATTGTCGGGTTGACCTGGCGGTGGACAACTACAAGCATAAAAAAAAGACAACACATTTGGGCCACGAAAAACTTGTAGACATAAGGAAATGTTTTCAACATGTGCCCTACTCAAAAAGATGGTTTTTGCAAGCTCTACAAAACAAAAATGCTGATTATCATGGAGCAGAGACATTGAAGAATGGAGAAGTAGATGTGGGAATTTCTTCAACATTTTCACTGCCAGAACAGGCGTTGGTCAAACTAACCAGCAAGGGGGTAAAAATATTTTCCGTCTGTAGAAATTATTCAATTGGTTGAAAAATAATAGCAGAACAACAGGACATACGAATATTAATCAACAATGTAGACCACCTTACCAACATAATAAATAAAAACAAACTAATACAACAATGAAGTACTGCTTAAATGAACTCGTTAAAGTTGACAACTATGTTTTTGAATTGGAAAGAGCTATTACAAACGTACCTGTCGACAATGATGTGTTGGCAAATGCCGCTGCTGTTTTGAAGAAGATGGTGAAGAAAAATAGACCTGCAAACACGACCAAAACGTTACCTATTTCTGAGCAGCAGTTTCACGCCATGTTTAACACATCAACAGCAACAAGGACAATACCGGTTGGAAATAAAACAAGACTGCACCTTCCTGTTGAGAAAACATTCTTCGAGGTGGATGAACAACAGTACAAAAACATCTTCGGTGAATTCGCTACATCCGCCGCTGTCAACACCGACAAAGCCATGGAATACGAGACACGACTGGCTTTTCCTCTTACAGTATACCTGCAACAGAGCAAAAAAGTACAAGGTAAACCAACAACTACCAAACTTTGCTTCCATGAAGTGCCTGTTACTGCCCTAGACACTGCAACCGGAAGGCCTGTTCCTACATCTGATGGTGATACTATGGCAAGATGTGTGCAAGCGACGAAAAGACAATTGACGTTAGGCACCAACCATGTCAAACAAGTGCCCAATCCAAACAACATAGTTTTACCGAAAATACATTTTCCTGTCATGGAATCAAATCCGGAGAGGGAAAGAATATACATGGAGAGACTACGCGAAAGTCTTAAACGTCTTGAAAAGAAGAAATCAACTTATTACATTCACTGTCTTATTGTTCTTCTTGTCATCATAAGCTATTGTTATTGTAACCGAACCTTTCAAATGTCTAACATCTGACATGCCCAATGAACACGACCCCATAGATACTGTGTTGCAGCAGTATTGGCGATTGCATTGTGCGTGATCGTGTAGAAGGTCAATACAGATATGATGTGTCATTGTACTTTAGTAACCTAGATAATAGAAGAAAGAACGGTAAAAGGTCAAGGAAATACAAAATCAAAGCAGAGTTTCTAGGAATTATGAGATGAAAAGGATGAAACCGCAGTAGGCTTAAGTAAAGAGAAAGACATTATCATGACGGATCCGACAATGAATTACGGCATGCTTGTTCTACTCTTGATATGAACAGAGGTATGCCTGTTGGCAGACCTGCCAGAAATGTACGTAATGAGAACGTTGATTTAGGACCGATATCAGATGAGGATTTATTATTGCATCTGCACAATGCAATCGCCACTCGATTCAACATCGTCACTGACGAACATGTCCTCCGATGTGTCAACTTACTTTTGACCAAAAGGTACAACAAGGCAGGACGCCCAAGTATCCAAAATAGAGTTGTCGGGTATCATACAGATAAAGGTAGCGAAAGAAGTAACTCAACAATTGAACTCGCATCTTACTAAAGCAGGCGAAAACATTATCAGCAGTGGTCAAGTATCTAAGAGATGTTACGAGACTGTCATCTACCCAAACCTTGTTCCTTGTAAAAATAGCTCTCTACCAAAAGAAATAATGCCAAACGTACCGTTTCCAAAGTTGTTAAGAGGTTACAAATCTGTGAAGAAGTCGATTTCGAAAAAAGTTGCCGCCAATTTCAATTATGCGAAGGTACATATTGACAGTAACGGGAGACCGTTTGCAAAGCATTTCTGGACGTAAGGAAAATATGTATGACTATTAAATGTATACATTTATGCAATTACGTTTATTATACAAATGCTTTCTATCACTTCTTATGATGAGATTATACGCTCACTAACTCTAGCAATCCTCGCTGGGGGATGCCATCTTGCCTTCTAATTTCTGTTCTATTTTGAGTTTGCCATATCCATATATATTATGCCATGGCAAACTCAAATCAAAGGCAAGATTTTACCCTGCTGTGAAATTTAATGAATGTAGTAAAAATCGAAATCAACCGGCGTAGTAAAAATCAAAAGTGAGAATACCGGTCGACACCGCACCAAACTTGACATATAGGACCCAAACACCATATAATTGTATAAATAATTGAAAACTAACCAGAAAAGTGTTTATTCAGAGAGCATGAACCGAGATGGACCATTTGTGGAGACATTAATTTTGATATTGTATGTTCTCTGGTTGAAAATACTTTATAATTATATTCTTCTCTCTCTATTTATGATTCTTTGACATGTTTCGATGCTGTTTCATTATGGCAAGTGCGTTTTAAGGAAATTTTAACATAGTGCATTGATACCGTACTGTAGTTCTGTGGTCAATAACCCGTACATGAAGTAAAAGTCGCCAGTTCTATTCTGCTACTAAGTTGTGTTTTCTCGGATTGTTTTGTTGATATTATTTCAACACAATTAAGAACACCACACATTAAAGACGAAGTGTAATAAAAAACAGATTTATTTATCGCTGAACTGCTTTCTTCTCTGTCGCACCTGAGTAGTTGACTTGTTTGATACTGTATCCTCCGCTGCCTGGGCTTCTATCTGCTTCATTTGTCTATGCAAAGACATTTTTAATGGAGGAGATCTCTCTTTGTCAGATGCTGGAGATGGCGGTTGTCTTCTAACTCGTGTTATTGTTGGTGTCATCTCTTCAACTAATCTTGTTAAGTTGTTCTCGGTCCAACAGTCGAATAATGCTTTTGCGATGTGAGCCTTCTTTATCAGTCCTGTGATACCATACAAGCTTGCAGTTTGCTTCAATCGCTGTATTGGGTAATGAAGTAAGTCACACTCTTCCTCAACATCCTCGGGCAAAATGTCGTCTGGAGAGGCTGTGTTGTTATTGTCGCTATAATATTGATCCTCCGTTACATCATCCTCTAGAAACAACTCACTACCTCCAAATTCCATATCATCTTCATTAAGGGCATTGCTATTGACAGGTGGTGATACATCTTGTAAAGAGCTGTCGTGCTGGAACACTGGCACTATACCCCTCACATTGGCCTTCCTCTTTGTGGTTATTGTTCTCTTTGCTTTTGGTCTCCCCGGTTTATTTTCAAATAGAAAATTTGTGGTTGACCAACCGATGGATCTGTTCAATGGTTAGTTGTTTTCTCCGTTTTCAGGGTGAAGATTTGTGAAAACACAACGAACAATGTCTTGAGCAACTTTCATTGACGCAATTTTGAAATGATTTGGATTCAATATATGTGATGGATGCAGCAAGGAGATATCCACAGAACTTTCCAGTTCTTCAACAGTAATCACAACCACAATCAGAATCACGGAGGTTTACTTTTTGTTCGTGTTCTTTGTAGACTACAGAATAAATTAAATTTTCTTCATCAATACATTTGGACACACACAACCCTGCAAACCGCAGAGATTTTTGAGCTTCTTTATTTGTTTTCGCAGCACATGTTACACTGTTCCCACTAACTTTAAGCACACTGACAGCATCATCAAGAATATCTATAACAAACTGAAGGGCTTTATCCACCCGATAGTTTGCATGTACCTTAAGAGCAGTCCACATTCTTATCTTGTTCTCAATAAAGTTGTTTACCCACCACAAACCGTAGCTGGTGCGGCGGTTAATCCGGCACCAATGATAGTAAAACGGGTCAAGTTCACCGTATTTTGGCAAAATCCACTGCTTTTCAAAATATGGCACCCCTGATGGGAATTCAACTTTGAAGTCAATCCAGGCGGCCTCAAATTTTACTTCGGTGTTAGCAGTGACCATATCATAAACGAAACCTTTGAGCTTGGCGAGGTCCTCATCTGATAGTTTTAATTCCCCTCGGTTGTACTCCTGTAACCACTCTGTCACTGCTTTCATAAAATGAAACACACATATAATGTATTTGAAACCTGCTTCCGATAATCCTTTGTTCTCTGGCTTTCCAGCATTTACCATTACAGTCACCATATCTTTCCACCCATTAACAGAGTCAATGTATTTTTCATCAAACAGCATTGTTGCAATGGCTTCAAAAGTAGCTTTGACAGTCTCCACTGTTACATGCCTCGTCAATATCATGATTGGTACTCGACAAATGGCATAATTATCCATTACTGTGATACCTTGCACACCCAGTGTAGCTCCTTGTACAACAACGAGTTTAAATACCGAGTCATATCCAACAATGTCTTTTAAACCTGTTCGGCACTTGTCCAAAATTGTTGGCGAGTAGAGAATGTAGGTCATATTCTCAAAGTTCATCTTTGAAGTAGGAATCTTGCCAACCACAGGGATAAGTTTGATTGAATTATCTAGAGTTGATAATATTACATCAACATTTAACATTTGCTTATCATAATCCCCGGCAACTCTTTTATTCTTGTTGTATATAATGTCACGGATTTTTTCATGGGATAAATCATATCGTGAATCATAGAGACAGGAGGACGCTCTTCGAAATGTACTCTGTATAACTAGAGGTTTTGTTCCAGACTCAGCGGCTTTGATAATACTACGCACAAGTGCTGGCAATTCCGAGATATAAATGTGATAGGTGAAACAAACTGTTGTGATGACCTTGCAAAAGAAACCTAACCATATAGCTATAATGTGTGACCTTTTTAGATGTTGATGCAATCCTCTCTACTTCAATGTGCAGCTCCATGTTACAAACATTACCAGAATTGTTGAGCACACATGCTGGAGTAGTACATTTAAATCTCTCACCATGGCAAGTTCCTGTATATTCAGCCGTGGGAGGTATAAATCGGCTCATTTCTGGATCAATAAATGGCGAATAATCTTTGATGTTTGCTCTATTCTTTGCTTGAATAATTCGATTGAATCCATGATGCCATTCCATTTAGCTAATAAGGCTTTGCAAGAATCATATCCATCCTCTACTAACCTGTTACATGCAACATAGCCAACTTCTGTTATATCATTGTAAAAATGGTCCTTGTTGACATATGACATGGGTAAAATAGCTCTCCCAAGAACTTCTTTTGTGTCGCAATAGACTGGATACATACGTAGTTGTCCTTGGTCCYTATTGTTCTTTTTAATAGGACTTCAAACTACTTTGTTTAGCTTAACCAACAAATCACTATTTCCAGATATACTTGCACTAACATTGCTTGCGGAAGTGTCTGTTGTATTTTGAAGAGGTTGCGACTCATCAGATTTTTGTGAACCAACTTGATGCTTTTGTATTAGACCAAGTATAGCCATTTTGTGATCATAAGCTTTAATACCTACGTGTGGCATCAAATCTATAGTGAGTTTTGAAAGTGATTTCCCTGATACCAAGTTTGTTTTGAATGCATCTATTAATAGTTCTTAAATCTCAGGTTCCTCGTTCTTGAAAAGTTCCTTTATATGTACCAGTACTTCGGTTCTTGTCCATGCCTTTATGACTGTGAATTATAAATCAAATTAACAGATAAATATGTTTTGGCGGTATTTATTACAACAAGAACTAAAATTGATCAAACGAGGGCATGTTAAACAAAAATTTTGGTTTATTCATTTCTATTTGGTATATACGTGTGATGCCAGATGCAATGTCAACAATTAACAGGTTTTTCAAAATTTAAAATTTAAATAATTGCACCCGGTCATAATCTCTCTGAATAAACACTTTTCTGGTTAGTTTTCAATTATTTATACAATTATATGGTGTTTGGGTCCTATATGTCAAGTTTGGTGCGGTGTCGACCGGTATTCTCACTTTTGATTTTTACTACGCCGGTTGATTTCAATTTTTACTACGTTCATTAAATTTTTACTATTTCTGTAACTTGAAAGACATGCTTGAGGCACAGTACAAAAATCTTAAATTCCTTGCAGATTTTCACAAAGGCATAATGTCATTCTGGTTGGTGTACTTTCATCAAAAACTGAGGTTTTATATCAAGTATATTTAAAGGAAACTGTAAAATACTTGAACAAGGTGATGGAAACTGGATTCTGTGCATAAGTCACCGATGACATTACAATTAAATGTTATAGAATGGTTACTTTATTAGTTTGTTAGGTGTGACAAAATTCTTTGCATGTCATCTGAATATTTTTGGTGTCCACACTGTTATATAGAAAGAGAAAGTCATGGATGTACTATTTCTTATATAGACCCTAATTAAACGGACTATAGATGCTTTAAATTGTTTGAATTTGACCCTAAAATTGCAAATTTACACAATAGTATCATCATTGGTCAAAAATGTTTGTTCTATGATGTATATAAAATCTCGGCCCTTTTTGATCTGAAAGATTTTGATATTGTTGAAATGATGCCTGTTGATGCACTCATTTTCCAAGTTTACATTGAATACTATTGACCATTTCCTTGTTCTCAGTGTCATTCATTACATAAAGCGATTCAACAAGCACTTCAGAGTTCTCAAGCCTCTCTCTGTACTCCAAAAAATTTCTACAATACTCATGGAAACTTCCCATTCCATTTGGACCGCTTGATGTGTTTACAAGGCAAATTGTGAACACAATTGATTTGTATATATAATTAGTAGAAGGGTAAATAATTTTTTTTGTGTAAGGTAACTCATCAATAAACATTGACGGGGGTTGTAAAACTACCAATAAACTATCAGGCTTATCCCTGTTTTCAAAAAAAAAGACCATCTCCTTGTTGAAATCACGGTTAAACATAGGATAAATAACGTAGAAGTGAATCTACTTGCACAAACCTGTATAATCTCAGCATCTAACAACTCTTTTAATATTTAAGCAAGTACTATAATCTTCAATTCACAATATGATTTTCAAATGACAATAATGATTTTGTCTATTGGACAAAGAGACCACATTGTAGAGCCATAATCAGTGCCAGTAGATGAACATGGATTTGAAGTATTGTGTGAAAATGTAATACATCCAAACATTTGGGACACAATCTACAGCTTGGACAAGCTTCAAATACTACTGTTGTTACACCAGTTTCATTCAACCAGAGTAGCTTCCTTAGTATCTGTAAATTTAAAGTAAAGGTAAAGTACTACTCTTTTACTGAGTATACTATTAAATGTAAAGGAGACCATATAGGAGTACCAAAGCCTGTGTTCCAAATTAATTTTCAAATTGAGAATCTTATCCATGAAGCAGCAAATAGTAAAAAGATGACTACAATGGACATTTTTAACCAAATTAAACATTTTCAAAGATCGTTGAATAATCTTGAATGTCACACTTCTTTCACATTGACTCCAGCAAAAATATAAGCAAATGTTAACTATATCCAGTCTATTAGGACAAACAATGAGAACAGTGGTACAATAGAAAGCTTACTTTAGGCGGTTAAAGAATTGAATGCTACTTCAGAGTGTATTTTAACTCTTCCTAACTGGGGTCCTCAAAAAATAGACCATATGTGCCTTGTTATTGACCACAAAGGGATTTTTCAAGATGTTGCTCGGCTAAATGTTCTAATTGTTGGTAGTGATGGCTGGCACAAGAGTAATAAATATAAATATCCAGGTGTTACCTGAACATTAGCCTACAGTCCATGCCTTTCTACTCTTGTTGTATGGTTGCACATCAGAGGAGAGATTCCAATATTACTGCAACAAATTGCTTAATCTTCTTGGTGTAGTCCTCTTTCTGGGGATATTTTGAACAGACCTATATACCAATTTGGAAATCTTGGACTTGCTACCAAAGGCCATCTGCTTATGGGTTATGTAACACAAATAACTACACAGAGGCCATAATCAAAGTTTTATCTATGTATATTGGCAAGTATTGTTTAGGCAATCTTATAGAGCTTATTAAGAAATCAAATAAAGCAATTGAATATATATATGTCAATGCGATTATTAATAGAGACAACTCAGTTTCCCCTCTCCTTTTCTCCCTTTCTCCTTTTTATTTTGCCCTCTCCTCGCGGCCATTACATATATGTCCATCCATTTATATCCACAATTATATTTATCATTTATTAGTTGACTGTGAAACAAGGTTGTCATCAGAGCAATGACAATAGACGCCGTAAGGAAGTCTGGTTTACTACACGGTTTGTAGGAGAATATAACATCAAAACCGATTGTTCCTACACATTGCACTTTTGCAACAAGAAGTAATTTGCTTGCTTAAGGATACCGCTCGAACAACCACAATTACCCTACTTTAAATAAATACAGAAACGGTCGCCCATCGATACACCATGCTACATACCCCGCTCCACTTTGGGCACATTCACATTGTCAACATTACGGAGAACCGCTGCCAAAATTTCAAGTGCATCATTCCCTGCTTGCCTTTTATAAAATAGCAAGACCTGCACAGCATCTTTGACAGATTTTTGTGAATATGTTTCAACGCCTTGAAATTGTTACGGGTCAGTGTCATTGGTGCTATATTAAATGGAAGTCACCTCTGGCTCTCTAAAACCACTCCAGATCTCATGACCCCTCATGCAATCCAACTTGGTCACAATTATTACCTGACTTTCATTGCGGTATAGTATTTAATTTAAAGAACAAAGTAATTAAATAGTTTTAACAGCAGTTTACCTTTGTTCGACTTTTATCCCAAAATGGTCAACAGCGGCAAGAGAACTATTTTTATTACGGTAACGGTATGTGTTATATAATGCTCCTTATTTATACAAAAGATTGGTTTAAAAGCGAAGTAATATTGTGGAAAAGTAATAAAAACAAAAACAAAAACATGAACCTCACTACAAGATTATTGATCTTATGTTTTGTAGCTGTAATTTACAGCAGCAACCCCAGCATCAACCCTGGCGACATTACCGGCAACGTCGTCCTTGCCAACTACAACAACCGCAACAACAACCCTGGTAACAACAACAACTTTGGCACCAACAATCACAACAACAATGCTGGCTTCACTACCAATTACAACAACCCTGGCTACCATGTCAACAACAACAACCACAACAACAATCCTAGCACCAGCAACCACAACAACAACAACCACTCCAGTAACCCTATCCACCATGCCAACCACATCAACATCCCAGACCACACTAACTATATTGATGGAAGTAATGTAGTCAATAATTTAAACAACAGCAGTATCACTTGGGATGACTATGATTGTGAACCTAGCAATTTCTACAAGGAGTCAAGTATTGTATTTAATGATTCCATACTTACAGAAGCAACAGAAATTGTTGATGGTCCTACCATTTTCAATGATGAGGTAGTGGTTGGTGTACAGAGCCAATATGACTCCAGTAGTGCGACAGACATTAGTGATTCTGATGTAAGTGCTTTCCATTGCATGATTCCAAGCACAGACATTATTAGGGTGACTGACAGAAACCAGCTCTTATACAATGGTCAAACGTTCCAGCACCACTCTACAAATTCAAGGGGTGAGTTTCACTACAGGTGTTCTGCCTACAAACAGTTAAGATGTGGTTGCAAGATCATCATGCGTACAAACCAGTCTGGAAATGTTGAATATGAACTTGTTCGATTTCACAACCACAGTGTTGCCCAAGGTATGCCAGTTTTGAGACCTGAGAGACTTGAGTATCTTCGCACTTATGTTAGGGACAACATGCATGAGACTAACTTGAGGCTTATTCAAGATATTGTGAATGGGAACAGTGTGTTACCTGCAGCACAAAGAAGTGACAGGACAATGTACATCACTCATGATCACATCAAGAGGGCACGGAAGGAATTCCAAACATCAAGAATCTTCACAGTTCTAGATGTAGCAAACAGGCCAGATCTCGCCCAGACTTTAGATGGTGGTAGTTTCTTCCAAGGTCTRCATGTCCAACCAAGATCGTTTGTACTGCTCTTCGCATCTAACTGGATGATGAACTTACTTAACTCAGTTACTGAGCATGACCAGTTGTTTATTGATGGGACATTCAGCACTGTTCCTCAAGGTGTGGCTCAGTTAGTTGTTATAATGGTGTTGAAACGTGGATCTACAAGAGCACAGCCAGTGATGTTTGCTTGGACCCAATCCAGAACAATTGTGGAGTATGAGTTCATGTGGAGGAGAATTGTAGATCTTGCTCCCAATCTGGCTACTGTTCCAAGGATATATGCCACAATAGATTTTGAATATTCACACATCAGTGCCATTAAAAATGTGTTGAAGAATGTTCAAATTGTAGGTTGTATGTTCCACTTTCTACAGGCAATAGTGAGGCATATATCGAAAAAGATCATCCAGTTCCGCACACTCCTTGATGCTAATGAGGAGCTACATAATCAACTACTGGAGAACTTGCGAGAGTTGGTTCAGGCCCCCAATCAAGTGACATTCAATACTTTGCTGTCAAGTTTTGTCCCTAGGTGGTTTAACCAGATTGGTGGCCAGGACTTTATCAGGTACATGACCAATAATTGGCTGAATCAAAATGCAAGATTCCCTCCAAGCATTTGGTGTCATGGCTTCTTTAGGAGAGATGATGTGCTTAGGACAAACAACATGGTGGAAACTTTCAACCGTGAAATAAACCAGAGCAAGCAACGAAATGCAAAGCTTGATATCAAGCAGGCAGTGCAATTGTTGCAACGCTGAGCTAGAGAGTACAACCAGCAGATATTCAATGCTCAAGAGAGAGACAATAGACCGCTTGCCAGAGGACGCAATGTTGCTGCACCTCTTTCTGTACCCGTTGTCGCACCTGTTGTTGAACAACTATGAGTTCAGTATGGCATTTCTACAATCCATTAGAGATGATGATAATGAACCAGCATCAGTTACTTTGCCACAACATCCACCACTACAGCACGGTCCACATTCACGACCCCCAGTACATCCCGTATCACATCCCCCAGTTATGCCGCTTACCACTCCACAACCGCACATTGTACCACATCCTTTTGTGGTAGACCCTTTAACACATACAACAAAACATAAGAATAAATAACATTTATATATTTTATTTTATTTTTATTAAATTTCGCTTGTTCCAGACCATTGGAATGAGGTTCAATTTAATTCTTGAATGGATGCTCACCACCATCAGCTTCCTACGGTCCGCCATATACTAATGCCGAAGGAGACACCTCATAACTACTTACTCAGAAGTGGCTCCAAAGTACACTGCGTTCCTGACTTTAACAATTGAGAGAATTGCTGTAGAGTTTAAACAAAATTCTATTATTAAGTCTGTCCAGGTCCAGTGTTGAGTTAGATATTCATCATCTTAATCGATACTCCATTTAATATTGGTAGCGGTGATTGGCTGTAGAATTTTCAATCAAAACTGAATGTTATGTAGCAGTACCTAGCAGTCCTATGTTCCGATACACTTTTCTTTTCAATATATAATTAAACGAAATGTTGTATGCCCTCTATTATAATCGGTAGTCCCACCATGTATTCACTAACAAACCTTCTGACGCCAAAAGCGCCATTTACTTGTTTATTCTCCTTCCGCAAAAATATTAATATCTGCACCAAAGAGTGTAGGATATAGTTGTGAAGTACAATGTTTGTGCCGCGACGTCAAATTATTGCTTGATCTGATGTTTCTTTTGTAACAGGATTACAAAACACACAACATGTCGCGTGCGTATCCAATGGGACATTCAACAATAAGCGAAATCTCTTTGACTTCGCTGTAGAATATCCATATGTACTTGACCTATCAATAAGCTCATCAAAGCTGATAGCAAATTTGGATGCGTTAAGGAGGATCTTAAAAGAAGAATCTGCACAAGGTAGTTTCTTCCGAGAAATTTGGACATCCACTAAGAAGGTGAAGAAGCAGACATCAATTCCGTGGGACCGTTAGCTTTGAAAAGAGAGGATCTAAACACACTTGATGCCAACAAAAAATTAGGCGACTCGTTATATGATGGAATCTGTCGCTTATGGTTCACTGTCAACCAACAAGTACAAATGCGGGTAAGTTACAACACATCACATCACTTATAATAACCCTTAGAAATTGTTGTTTGATATATCCTCTTACCGCAGGTACATTAACGACAAGATGACTTTTGAGTTTCCGGACATCACACGTTTGTTCACATCAGATAACCTCCTGCACGAAAGACGGTTTGACAAAATTTTGTTTGTTGTTAAAGAGCCTAGCCACTATTCGTTAGTGTTGGTGGAAATAAAAGACAGTGAAAAGTACATCTTTGTTTACGCGATCAACACTCTGTGTCAATGCGCTACAAACAGCATGCAACGGGTTGCAGAGTATTGTGTACAGCGATACAAATATGAAACAAATGGTGGTTCCGATTATACATTCAAGTACCGAAATATACCTACGCCAGAGCAGCCTGATGATTGGTCGTGTGGGCCAAGATCGTTGATCAATTTATCTATTATCAAAGATAGCATCAAGAGTGGTATCAATTTTGATTTGCACAATGTGCAAATCGAATATGATTCAGATAGTGTTAATGATGTGATTGGTATCATTAATAGCAATTATAATGAATACTTTGATCATTATGCACACCCTCAGTGCCAGAAACTCCGACCAAAAAGACACCCGCAAAGTTCAAGTCACTCAAGTCCCCTGGCTCACATCCACAGAAGCCTGCTCTGCCAAAACGGATCACTTTTGCGAAGGATGATGATTTGGATAGTTTGGCAAAGGAGGTAAAAAGTTTGAAACGAAAAAGTACACCACATAACGGAGAGCCAAAAAAGAAAAAGCATAAAAATTGATTTGCATTTAAATTGTTTGTGAAGTTATGTTCTATATACAAACTGGCAAATTAATTATTATTTATAGCATTATCCTGGTATTGATTGATGTGAGAACCTTCGCTATTATAGCCACACTGTATTTGCCCTTGTAAGAGGTTATGTCAATGAGCGCTTAAAGTTGTCCGTTTAATCAACCGAAAAGTATCAAACATGATGATGAACAAACTTAATGAAAAGCAACAAAGCTGTGAATCAAACGCAACGTGGAGGCAAGGATGTGAGTAGCAGAACCTGCAGCGAACATCATTTCACAGGCAAGTAGCAGAACCTGTAGCCCCTGTGACTTGCCAAATAACAACAACAGCTCTCAACGACGTGCGCTACCGGAAGTTGGTAGTTATGAGACTCCAGAACCAAAGAAGAGGAGAGGAATGATAATCGGAGGTTTAATGATCTTGTCCGCCATTATAAGAAGGAACTTAAAGATTTTAAGACTGAGGTGGTTGCGTCTGTTAAGTTGAAAACCATTATTGAGAAGACTGTCCCTAAGAAAAAGGTATGTATTTTGATTTACATTTCTTAATTTAAAAGATGGCCTCACACGAAAGTTACAAGGACTATAGTGAGAGAACTATTTTCAAGGATGCGGATGGAAAGGATCTGCTGTTGTACTTCCCAGAATTCTTTACCGCTAAAGAGAACCTACTTTTAAAAGCGAACTTGAGCGGAATTGCCTACCGGTGATTTCACTGACGGCAGGTTCTGTGTTCCTCCTGAATGCCAGGTTCAGTTACAAAGCTGGGGATTTATTCCTGTTCCGTTCGAGTCCTCTTCACCATTGTGTTGATAAATGGGAGGGCAGGAGCAGGTATTCTATTGTTCACTTCTTTCACCAAAAATTGATAGACGACCTTGATGTTGAAGGAGTGGATGAACCGTTATTTATCAAAAGGGCACAGAAGTTTCTAGAGCTTTATTCCGACCAAGAGCCCGACTATCAAGATGATGATGACGGAGATGAATGTTGAATAAATGTATTTT
>JAOPGA020000314.1:0-17850 GCA_026419775.2 Acrasis kona
ACTAATGACATTAATAGCGATGGAAATGCTGTCACAGTGGTACACAGATGGCTCCGACAAACAAAGACAAAACTATTGCCGCTTACGCTGTAGTTAATAGTGATAACTTTGATAAGGTAGAGTACGGTAGAATACCTGGCATTGCCAACAACTATAGAGCAGAACTGTATGGATTCCTCCAAGCTTTAAGACGCTCCAGAGATGGTCAAAATGTCACCGTTATGACTGACTGTCTCTCTGGGATTGAAGCAGTTCACAGCTTCTCAAAGCTGAGCTCTTTAGAAGAAAAACTCCAAGTGTGCGACCATCAGCTTCTCTCTGCCATTATTTCAGAGAGGAATCGACTCGCAAGCTGCGAGTTCATTTATGTTCAGGCCCATGCCAACATTCCTGGTAATGAAGCTGCGGATGAATTTGCAAAGCGGGGACTCAATAACCACTACATCAACGACATTAGTCCTTCATCCTCACTTCTTTTCGACATTGTTTGCAAAGGTGAAGTTCCACACTCCTCTGTTTGTAGTGCTGTTTCCGACTACCTTCTGTCCACCATCTCCAACTCCTCTGACTACAAATATAATATTCTCCATGATGAATATAATATCAAAGCCAGCGTTGACACCAACTTTATGTCGCGACCCAAACAGATCTTCCTCCTCCGTCTCCGTTCCAATCAACTCTGCACACTCTCTAAAATGTAGTATTGGGACGACAAGAATCAAATAATCAACACCAAATGCCCGAGGTGTTGTTTGCAACATGAGGACCAATCCCATGTTCTTTTAAATTGTCGCAGAAACTTGCCATACACATATGATGCAATGCGATCAATTAATGAACTGATTTGCAGCAACATGCTGCCAGGTTCACTTATAAAGGGCTCATTTAAATTCTGGGGTCTTCCATTTACACTGTACCAGAGTAGTTTTGATTTTGACGAACATCCTATGACTGACAGGCGTAAAGCTACTATTTATGCTAGTCACATGAAAAGAGTACAGTTTAAAGAGTTTATTCAAAGGCTCAAACTAATATGCTACAAAGTTTATCTACATTCTTAGAATCTACAGAATCAATTCTCAAGTTACTGCCTGTTTTACTTAGTGATCATTAATTGTGTACCTTGATTTTCATTGCAAATGATGACAACTTATCACAAATTGGTTTGGACCACTTTAAGCTTGACAAAACAAAAGGATTAACAAGGGAAACAAAAGATTGCTTGTCCCTTAAATCTGCCCTCTACCAAACAGAACTACCTATATCCACCTTCTTTTCAACACTTAAATACTATTTAATCCCCTTTACTTTGGTTTAGCTATGTTGAAGTTGTTATTAAAGTTTATTGTCAGTAGAGGCTCTAAAGTAAATGAAGTTAAACAGCTATTACAACAGCAAAAGTATTTGAAAGAAGTTGTTGATAAATCTACTACTAAAAATAGAAAACAAGAGCTGTTTGATTTGTTAAAAATTCCAAAAAACAAGTTGATTAGTCATAAATTGTAAACTGCTGATTAAATCACTTTTTAAAATTCACCATATCAATATAAAATTAATTCGAGATACACCAAACATTAAATTCTCTGTTATTGGTGCACAAATACGGCCTATATTCCAATTACTTCTGGAGAATAAAGATATTCAAAAGTGGCTTTGCATTACAGAACAGGATTTGAGAATTATAAAATCTATGTATCATATAATTTAGATTTTTTCATATATAGTTGTAGAAGATAAAGATTTACTGTGGTGTAAATTGAAGGGATCAAACATCATTTCTGAGTATGCTAGTTTAACAAACTCAAAAGCACTGTATCTTCATGCTGCTTTTCATATGTTAGAGGATCTGGTAGTTTTTAAATCAATAAGGCAATTTAGCTGTCAATTTATTATAATGACAAATAACACAATTAAAAGAATGATCAAAACACATACAAATCACTCTTTTAGGTGATTTTGTTTAGCAAGTACTTGAAAGAGTTCTAATGATTCAAGGTTATAAGATTGAAAACACTAAAGAATTGTTCTGACCTGTATTCCATAAAAAAACAAACCTACAATTTTCAAAGACAGATAGTTCAAATACCTTAAAACATGTTAAAAAACCATTAGATAACAAAGATCAGATAGAAGAAGATTTGACAAACAACATAAATAATTTGGATCTTGTTGATGATGGTACAATTAGTAAAAATGAGTGTATAGATCCCAATCAAAAGTAGAAGTCAAGATAGAGATTTTGGAGGGGCAATTGGACTGTAACCGACGCGGTAATTGTTCATTAGTCGACACACATTACATTTCTTGCAGTAACTTAAGCAACGGTAGAACAGGTTTGGTATGCCTTCGATTTGTCTTGAGATAGTGATGTGGCTGCACATGATACTTGCACCAAAGTGTCCACGTGAATGTGCTTCTTCAATAATCTTGTTAACCTCATCATCAGACATTGATTTACCGTTGGTGACCTCAATCATGTTGATTCTTGACATAAGATCTGGTAGTCTGTTCAAGGCATCAAACTGGAATTGTACTAATTTAACCAACCAATTAGTCAATGCTTTCTCGCGATTCAGGTTATCCTTGATTTTGAACATGTACACAATTGCTTCGTTGTCAACCCATAGATTAAATCTTCTACCAAGAAGGTAATGACTGTAGTATTCAGTATGAAAAACTACTGACAGAAGCTCTTTCTTTACGATAGTGTAGTTCTTTTCTGCCTTGAAGTACTCGTGAATGGAACCCTAGGTAATGCCGCTCATCATTGATGGTTTGGTACAATGCGGCACCGATGGCGTAATCTGATGCATCTGTTGCGAGTTCTAGTTTCACATCTTTGACCGGGAAATGTAGGAAAGGACCTTTTGCTACCAAATGATAGTAGAGTTCTTGGTATGATTCCTCCATTTCATCTGTTCAATCGAATTTTTCTTCCCTAACCGATAAGAGCGGCTTCAGTTTGTTTGATATGTTGGGAACAAACTTTTGGAAAAAGTTAACTGTACCAAAAATCTCTGAATCTTCTTACGGGTATCTGGTCTTGGCCATTCTAGCATGTTGCAGAGTTTGATGTTGTTTGGACGGAATCCTCCCACCTCAAGAAAATACCCTAGGTAAGGTACTTTAGTCATGAAGAAAAAACATTTCTTGGGAGCAATGGTCAAAGAGACTGATGTGAATGCATTCAAAACTTTAATGCAATGTTCTACATGTTCTTCCAACGATAGGCTGTGAACAATTACGTYGTCAATGTGGTTATGAGTAAATTCACTGCATCCATGTGCTTGTAACAACGAACGAATTAATCGTTGAAAGATGCTTGGTATGTGTTTTAACCCAAGAGCGGCTGTAATAAATCTATAGCGAACGCCACGAAATGTGAATGCTGTTATGGCTCTGTCGCTGTGTCGAAGTAAGATTTGTAGGTAAGCCGAACGTAGGTCAAGTTTTGAATAAATTGTCGCTCCTTTCTTTGCAATAACCGAGAATTCGTAATCTGTTGAAGGGACGTCATTGGTGTCGTCGCATGTTTTCTCGTTGATATGAATAAAGTCGTGAATGGATCTATTCTTGCTTCCGGAAAAGATATTAAAACCCCGTGAATTGAACAATCCCACCGGAATACCTAAATGGTCTTTCTCTGGTTCGGCAAGATCGTCGTGTTTTTCGATGATTGACTCTGATAGTCATGTTTCGACATCCTTAGCGATGAGTTCTTCATCTCGATCGCTAAGTCTGAACTGTGCTTTGTAAGAGCCTTTAGCTCTGTCTGAGGGGTCTTCGAAATGTATAGCAATCTCCCCAATAGTGCTATGTCGGTCCTTGGTCTTAATATTCTCATCGATAGCATGTTGAATCTTTTTCATGAGTTCCGCATGTTGAGGGTGATACTCTATACCGTCGGACTCTTTCTTCTTCTCTTCTTCAATCATGTTGTCTACGTCTTCGACAACATACTGGTTGTTCAATTGTTTGAACTCCTCTGCCAGCGCAAATGGAATGTTCAATTGCAGCAAGTTGATAAGGTCCCAACCAAAAATGATTACCGGAGTAGAATCTTTTAGAATGCCAAACGGGAAAGCAACTTCTTCTTGTCAACCACAACATTAAATAGAACAATGTTGCGAAGTCTTACGTCTGACTCTGCTGGTTTGACTCGAGCATTGTGTTGGCTGAGGACGTAGGATGATGTTGGAAGAAGCTTCAAAGCGCCTTCAGTGATGAAACAATTGTCTGCATCTGAGTCAAGTTCAGCATTAAACTGCATTTCGTTGATTTGTGCGGCGATTGTTGGCTTCTTTAGAGGTGTAGGTAAGCGGGCCTCTAGTGGGTTGGACTCAATATGAGAAATCCTAGACACTGGTGTATTGTCGTCTTCGGATGTAAAAATGTTGAACACCTCCCTTTTCATTTCAGGTGATGTCATAACTTGAGTGTTCTCGTATTGGGCCTCCGCTACTAAACGCTTTATGTTGGAAGTATGTAAGCGTTGTTCTTTCCTCTGTTTAAGAATTCTGTACTGTTCTTCCAGATTCTTTGGCCATTTCTCTCTTGGGACTGCCGGTAGGTTTTTCTTCTTGAGGTTGCAGTCTGTATCTGTGTGGTTGAAGAATCCACAGTGGTTACATTGAGGCAGAGGTTTCTTCGTGACCTCTGTGACTGTTACGGATGTCGTTGTCCTTGGTGTATGATGGTTTTGTCTTGTTGGTGTTCTTGACGGTGTGGAGCTGACCTTGAACTTGTATATTAATGGATCCTCCAATAGAGCCGAAAATTTCATGGCTTGTTCTACTGAGGAGAAACGCTCAAAATCACCGCTAGGAGACGCACGTAGGGCACGGAGTCTGCTCTTGAAACTTTTAGGTAGACGTTTGTAGTACACGTCTGCACAGGTTTGTTCTGTTTGGTCTGGGACCAGTCTACGCTTCTGTTTGAAACGGTTGTTGTAGACTTGCATTGTCTCGTCTACAGATGGTTCAATCGACAGGAAATCTTGCAGGTATGCGGTTAGATCCCTGTTTGGTGCTAAAATGTCGCAAACGCATGAGCTTATTTCCTCCCACGGTTTGTCTGAAAGCTCAACTTCGTGTTCCAAAAATTCTTTAACGAAGTCCTTGGGTACGCACTGAAGGAGTACGTCGAAAGTTTCTTTATTCGTGAGCTTGTTACGAAGAGCCCACACTGAAAAGTCCTCTACAAATTTAGAGACTGCTGTAACTTCGGCTTTGGGTGGGTTTTCCCAGAACCTGTTCTTCTTCACGTAGTCCGTCGAAGTCTTGCCACTGTTCTTGGTTTCTACGAACTCGGACTTTTCTTTCTTGACCGATGCTAAGTATTGGTCTCCTTGG
Source organism: Acrasis kona (assembly GCA_026419775.2). Classification (NCBI taxonomy): domain Eukaryota; phylum Heterolobosea; class Eutetramitea; order Acrasida; family Acrasidae; genus Acrasis; species Acrasis kona. Next base: position 5,352 of record JAOPGA020000314.1, read on the forward strand.
TATTCAGCTTTGTCTCTTTCTTTGAGAAATGCTACCAGTTGTTTGACCTTTACAATGGTCTTTAATTTTACAACGTCCTTTAGTTCTTCCATAACATAGTTATCCGACAGGAAGCAAAGGTCGAAGGGCGCTAATTCTTGATCGTTGAAGAACTTCACTAACTCATCCTCCTCTGGGAATAATTCTTTCCAGGCGTGCACTGATGTGTGATCTTCGATACTATTCCAAAAGGCATAGAGTGCTAATAGTGTAGCCATTCTTCTTCTGGTTCAAAACGTAAAAATGTGAAGAGTTCGGTCTGAGCACTAAAGTAAGAAGTAAGCGACCAGAACGATCTTTTATTATTATTTCGCATTGTGTTAAAAGTGAATTCCGAGTATTTATATGATTGATCCTCAAATATGTTGTTGAAGATTCAACGAGTATTCAGAGTTCAAAGATCAATTAAATATTGTAAGTTGTTGCTTACAACAAATTTGAGTCTTTACTCGCAGGATCGTACACCGGTTTCGAAACAGCCTACTTTTCGCGCGACGACTGCCTTGATGGATGTATTTGCTTCCATTCATTCGAACATGTTAATGAAGCAATGGAAATCTTTCGCTCAAAGACCACCAGGTCACCCTTCAGCAAACTTTTCCGCCCCAAAGGTGATGCGACATTTTATGTCGGTCCTTTAACCGCAGTTGACGGCAAGAAGGAGAATCATTTCGCAGGTCTCCTCATGGATTCTGTCAACATCAACTCCGGCATTATCGATGCACGCGAATTCGTTGCATCCCGCCACAACAAATCCCACAGGTACCTCATGGTGTACACTTCTAACGGTACCGCTTCCGAATCATCCAAATCAGCCCTTGCTGATTTTGTACACTCAAACAAACCTGCGCATTCGGAGCTCACTTTCAACCCGGCCTCTCATGGAAAGCACATTTTCAAAATGTCCTTCGCCTGCCCCCACTCCACCACCATCTCACGCATTCGCTCGGTTCTGGAATCTGCAACCATCAAGCGCTTCCGGGTTCGCTTATCCTACCATGCCACCACCCACCAAGCGACTGGCTTCACTGTTGAAGTCTCCAGTGTCGACGACCATTATGAAGCCACCACTGATGCTCGTTGGTCCTCCATTGGTGCCACCGTCACCCCCTCTTCGGCCCCTGGCGTTTGTACACCTCGTGTAGCCCCGAAAACTATAAAGCCTACTATCCAACCCTTAGTGGACGACGGTTTTACTGAAGTAGTTGCCAAGAAGAAAAATGGCCGCCGTCGTGGCGTTTGCACAGAACGAGAGTGATAAGGCCTTAAAACAGAGTACCATCGGCCAAACTAACGATAAGAAGAGCAAGAAGAACAACAAAAAGAAGAGCAACAACAACAATAGCAGCGAGAAGGACAAGAATGCTGTGGTACCCCCACCTGCCACCGCGGCCTCTTCTGGAAGCGCTCAAATTGAGCGCACCTTCGACACAGTTGTATCTAACCAGGCCACTCTTCCTACCCCACCTGTAACCTTGTTGGAACCAGCACAACAATTATTGGATCCTGCCACACCAATTCGCTCTACTGGATATTCGTCAGAGGTCAATAGATCTCTAGAAGCCTCACTAGCGGATGTTGTCTCCGCTATTGGCTCTTTCTGTGAGGATATGGCATCACTATCCAGATCGCTGAACAACTCTATACGCTCTCCTCCACCCAAACGCTGGCGCGACAACAACTACAACAAACAAATTGTCTTTGAAGACAGACACTCCTGCGCCAACGAGTCCGACTCTGAATGTGACCTTTACCCTCGTCGCGTCTCTAACTACTCACGCGGTAGGCGTGAAACCCACTTCTACAAATGAAGTACAAGAAGTCCCGCCACCTTAGACTGTCTGCTAAACTTCGTATTGCTCAACTCAATACATGCAGTCTCCTMAGCAAGTTTAGATTTGTGAACAACCTCATGGTCCGTTTTAACATCAACATCCTTATCGGACAGGACCTAGGATTTTGTTCCAGCAGCCCCGCTCCATCACTAATATCTAGTTACTTCCTTAACAATAACAAGATATTCCTCCACTGCGCCGATGACACTAACAAGCGAAGTGGCACGTTCATTATTATCTCCAAAGATATTATTGCCAACTACCGTGTTCTTATAGAGGTCCCGCGTCTTCTAGTGGTGGAACTCCGCACAAGAGCCAATCCGTCCACCCCGGTACTGCTCTCAAACATATATGGCGACCCCTCACATAACAACTGCACCTCATTGCTACTTGAGAAGCTTGAACCCTTCATGGAGAAACGCGTCACCTCTTCATCTATTTCCATTTTTGGAGGCGACTGGAATGATATCATCCACCACGGCGACTCTGAAGACACAAACCGCAGTCCCTCTTCTGCAATTCTGTCTTTCATGGACAAATTCGACCTCATCGATATCGAATCAGTATTTTGATCCAATCGTCGTTCTACTTATCCTATTAACCACAGGTCTTGCGCTAAAAGTAGAATTGACTACTTCATCGGCTCCAAAGCTACCATCTCGGAAGTCACGCGCTATGATACAAATTCTCAAGAATTTGTTTATACTGACCACCGGTTAGTCACCGTTGATATTTCTACCAGAATTTCGTCTGTCCGAAAAAAGCCATCTCCTCTCATCAGATTTGACTTCCCAGATATTTCAGAAGACATCAGTGGTTTCACCGAAAAATGGAATGAATATGAACTCCTCGCCAAAGCCTATGAGGCCCCTCAATCACTATTGGTGGAAGTAAGAAGTAGCCACCTCATTGACCACTTACTCAAATGTGCCACAGAGGTCTTTGGTATCAAACCACCGAAACTAGACATATTCGAAAGTAAGAATGTGAGGAAAGCTAGAAAAGCACTCCGTTTTGCCCAACGCGAACGTGACCAAATATTAAACAACATGTTTGATATTGACAGCTCTACTAGTGAACTGCAGATGGATGATGACCTCGCTCTCGACGCCGACAATTATGTCAAAGTATCTGCTGAGGAATTAGTTGCCACCATTCAGTGTGAAACTAAAGAGAGGCGCATAAATGGTATAAAGACCAGAAACCGGAACTTCCTTCAGAACCGAAAGAAGTGGTTTCGTCACATCAATTCAACAGCCAGGACTCCCACTCTCACAGCGCTTATCGACCACTCTGGAGCCGTCTCCTTTGATCCCAAGTTCGTCCTGCGATCTGTCCACAAAAATATGGATACTTGCAAAAGGATGGTCTCGCTGTTGATAACTGCTCCTACCGTTCTGCAACTGCTTCCTCCGAAATACCACTTCCAGCATGTGATTACCTCACCAAACCTTTCAACAGAGAGGAGATGATATCTGCACTCCTGTCGCTTCCAAAAAACAAAGCGTCAGGAATCGATAACGTGCCCTATGAGTTATGGAAATACGCTCCACCCCTTATTGTGGAAACCCTCCTATCAATCAACAGACCTTTCCACCTTTGTACCATTGACTTTACAAAGGCATTTGACTCTATATCACAGTCGTCACTGTTTCTGGCGCTTCGTCACAAGGGTATCCCCATTGATTTTATTGATATGACCAACGGACTTTACTCCGACGCCTACAGTGATGTTATTACGGGTCTTGGTATTACAGAGAAATTCAAAGTCTGCAGAGGTGTGAGACAGGGTGATATTTTATCACCACTCCTGTTCAACTTCTTTGTTGATACAATTGCGGATAAAATTAACTCTTTGAACATTGGATACAAATTCACTCACGACGACCGCATTTGTATCTCTTCTCTTCTCTATGCAGATGATGTTGCGCTTGCATCAGACAGCATCATACATCTGCAGATGCTAATAGATGCACTATTAGAGGCTATAAACGGTACCGGTCTAGAGATTAATGCCTCTAAAACATTTCTCTGCTCAAACACCCATGGTTTTAATACAACCACACCACCATCCATACTCATTGATGGTGCACCCATTGTGTCTCTTCCTCCGCAAGAACCCATACGCTACCTCGGCGCTCACTTCTCTGCTGACGGTTCTCATTCTGGCCACATTGACCATATCACCTCTCAAGTCAGAAAAAAATTTGAAAAGCTTAAGAACCACTTTCTCCCCATCAACCAGCTCATTATGGCCGTGAATACCATTATTATTCCGACTATAACTTACGCTGCAGATTGTTTCTGCTGGAATTTCACACAACTCCAGCAGCTAGATAGTTTGGTATCCTCTTTATTTATTGACATTGCGGGGATACGGAGAAAAAACATGGGTAGACTGTTCCTTTTTGCTCCAACAAATAGAGGTGTGGATATGGGCTTGGTCATCCCTCCACCTTGATCAAAACTGAAGTTTTTGTTGGGCTTCACAAGTCCTTAAATTCCAACACTGATCCCCATCTCTTCGCCACCACTAAGCAACGATTCATTGACATCCAGCTTGCTAACCGGTTGCATGTCCACCCAGCTATGTCCAAAACACGAATTTCTCACACAAATCGTGTAAACTCTTATCTGGTGAACTCGTGCAATTTGCTTTACTCCGCTAATCTGCACATGATTGACAACTCACTGCTGAAAAATGCATCTTCATATGTGCTTACCGCTTGTAACAAGCACTCAACAGATTCCGAGACTTCGCGTCTTCTCGCTGCCAAAAATATACAACTTCAAACAACCCTTTCTGGTCTGATGTTGATAATGTTCAACAGCTCTCGGATATCTTAGATGTTGACCTGAAAGATTACTACAACAGGACAGAGAGGACATTGTTTCTAGAGGAAGCTCGCTCCAATCTTGTTAGACCCACAACTAATGACATTAATAGCGATGGAAATGCTGTCACGTGGTACACAGATGGCTCCGCTAACAAAGACAAAACTATTGCTGCGTATGCTGTAGTTAATAGTGAAAACTTTGATAAGGTGGAGTACAGTAGAATACCTGGCATTGCCAACAACTATAGAGCAGAACTGTATGGATTCCTCCAAACTTTAAGACGCTCCAGAGATGGTCAAAATGTCACTGTTATGACTGACTGTCTCTCTGGGATTGAAGCAGTTCACAGCTTCTCAAAGCTGAGCTCTTTAGAAGAAAAACTCCGAGTATGCGACCATCAGCTTCTCTCTGCCATTATTTCAGAGAGGAATCGACTCGCAAGCTGCGAGTTCATTTATGTTCAGGCCCATGCCAACATTCCTGGTAATGAAGCTGCGGATGAATTTGCAAAGCAGGGACTCAATAACCACTACATCAACGACATTAGTCCTTCATCCTCACTTCTTTTCGACATTGTTTGCAAAGGTGAAGTTCCACACTCCTCTGTTCGTAGTGCTGTTTCCGACTACCTTCTGTCCACCATCTCCAACTCCTCGGACTACAAATATAATATTCTCCACGATGAATATAATATCAAAGCCAGCGTCGACACCAACCTTATGTCGCGACCCAAATAGATCTTCCTCCTCCGTCTCCGTTCCAATCAACTCTGCACACTCTCTAAAATGCAGTATTGGGACGACAAAAATCAAATAATCAACACCAAATGCCCGAGGTGTTGTTTGCAACATGAGGACCAATCCTATGTTCTTCTAAATTGTTGCAAAAATTTGCCATACACATATGACGCAATGCAATTAATTAATGAACTGATTCGCAGCAATTTGCTGCCAGGTTCACTTATAAAGGGCTCATTTAAATTCTGGGGTCTTCCATTTACACTGTACCAGAGTGGTTTTGATTTTGACGAACATCCTATGACTGACAAGCGTAAAGCTACTATTTATGCTAGTTTACTTGGTTACACTAGTATGGATGTAGTTAAGCGTTTTTCTAGTAAGATACCAGTCAAAAAGCCACTCCAAGTGTTGAGGAAGATATCAACCATTTTGATGGAGACCGCAACGCACGCCATCAAATCCGCCAAGCTAGGCGGGCCTTCGGCTGTATAGAGTCATTTATAAATATGTAAATTTATTCTAATAAAGCTTTTCGCAGAATGCGATTTATACAAAAAAAAAGTTGAGAAAGCTGTACAATGGTGCAAGGCCAACGTAAGCAAAGACAAGAGAGCACCAAAGAGACACAAAAGTAATTAAAATATTGTGTTAAATTAATTGTTTTCTGTTTTAGTTTTTCCACAAACACCTGATGAAATAATCGATGGAGTAATTTACTCAATTGAAAGTGTTGATGAATTACAAAATACTAAAAATAAAATTCCCAAGGAACAAGTCCACAATTTCTGGTTCTGTTTGGTGATATAGTTGGCCACCTGGTCATTGTCTGGTGCAAATGGTGCAAGAGGCCTGATCCTTTTATATTTTGTCTTTGGGGCCTTGAATGTTGGTTGTACTAAGTTGTACAGTCATTTGAAAAGCTGGTAAATGTGGAACAACAGTTACAAATATGTGACAACCAACTACTTCATGCTTTTTTAGAAAACAGGGATAAGCCTGAAAGTTTATTGGTAGTTTTACAACCCCCGTCAATGGTTATTGATGAGTTACCAACTACTTCATGCAATTGTCCAGGAAAAGAAGAGAGTTAAATCATGTACCCTCAATTATGTTGAAGCTCATTTCAACATTCTTGGTAATGAAGAAGCTGTGAAACTGGTGTAAGTCGCCTGACGCAACCAGTCACTCTAAATAGGCCTTTGGCCCATTTATATAAATAAATAAATAAATAAATGTCTCTCTCCGCGTTGTTTTTTCACCTATAAAGGAAATCCATTTGGGAAATTTTTCTTCTAGTTAGAACATCAGGATAGAAATCTTCTCCGCGGATAGTGGTGAAACAACAAATTGTTTTCCTAGGAGAATAAAAAACTGTATTTTTATTAGAACTTAGCACTATTAAATGTACAGTTTGAGAAAATGATTTCTTTGTTTGATGTCAATACATTATTCTTTTTCTCAACTATGTTATCTAGTTGGCTTCTCTCTTCTTCGCCGACATCAGGGCTATCGTCAATGGGTGATTCCATTTTTTCAATATCCGCAGTATCATTGTTGTTCTTAATGCCGCTCAATGTACTCATTAATTTTTGTGATGCGGATTTCACCTTGTTGCTATTTTTGTCAATGTACTCTTGTGCTGTACTAATGTTTTTATGGCGCAACATTGTTTGAATTTCTGTTGCTGTAAATCCATACTCTGCCATAATATTTCCAAGTGTTCTTTTTCCGGCGTGACTGGTGTATCTATCTACCCCGTAACGTGGTTTCTGAAAACAATGACTATGTGTAGCTGTGGGCTTATCATTGTCAATCTCCCACTTGATGTCTTCAGGCAGATGTTCTTTGTACTGCATAAGAACTCTCTTGAAACAATCACCCACAGTGTTCACCCCCATTGGCATGTTCTCATTAAAGTATGCAACACCTCTACGTACCTTCATGGTTCTAAAGATTCTCCCGATCAACATTCCATCCTTGATTGTTTTGTCAGCATCCCTCATTACTCTGTTGTAATACACCATTATGATTCTAAATGGACAAATCTCAGGAACTTCTTTACACTTTTCAAGCATGCCATCTGCCTGGCCAGTCTTTGTTGCATCCAAATGAATTGCTATCAACTTCTCTTTATAGTCGATCGATAATTGTTCAAACATTAAATTAGCAAACTCGGACTTCCTGATCCCAACTAGCACCGAAATGAGGAAAATGACTTTCAAAATGATATTGGTATCATCTTCAGGAAAAGTGCCAAGCACTCGTAATACCAGCTTTGGCTCAAGCGCCTCCGCCTTTTGTGGATCAATAGCCTTCTTAATCCTTTTCAAATAAAGATTGTACACCTTTAAATCAAATGCTTTCAGCACAGCTGCAATCTTCAATGTGACATCTTGTAGGGTCCCTAAATACAACCGAAACTCTACCTCTGTTTTACATCCTAAAATGTCTTTTGAGTAATGTGGTTTATGGCCTAAATTGAGGACATCTTTACTAGATTTTGCCCTGCCTTGTTTATACCAATAAACAGCGTGGAATGTGCCTATTTTAGGAACTTTGTACCCTTCTATATTCTTTGATTTCGCGTGTTGACCGCCATCGCAGGAGGAAAAGGAGGAAATGAAGGAGATAGCAGGGTATTCCTAGTCAACAATGTATTTTCTGCCGACATGAAAAATTCTGGCCAGTACAAAGCAAGATGTTTTTTTGCTTTGTCATAAAAGATTGTTCACTTATCAATGTTCTCAAGTTTAATGTTCTTGTCTGTCATCAGCACTGTTTTTGCATTGATAGCGTCTAAACTGACTTTGTGGCAAGTCTTGTGCAAACAAGGTTTTGATTCAATCCTTGTAGAAGATAATGAGGTCATCAAAACGCTGCTGTCTTGTTTATAGTGTCTGTTTTTCTTTACTCTCTTGCTTGAAGGCTGCATTACATCATTAGAGTTTGTTTGCCTCTTTATTGTATTATATTGTTAATAATATTATATATATGTCGCTACTCACACGTCAACCAGCAACAGCGGCGCAAACCAATAATCCCTCTCAATCAGAATTTAAATTTGTTAAAGCACATTAATCAACTTGCGGTTAAACATGAAGCGCTTTAGTACAAGAAACAGGAACATTGATTAATTGGAGAACAAAAGAATCAATAGACCAATAATAAAAGTTTTACTTAAGGGGGGAGTCATACCAGGTTTTATAATAAATTTCAATTTGTATACTCTTATAATGCAACTTTATATACAAAGGTGTTTGTTGAAATATTGGCATGACTGAGGTACAATGTAAAAATGTGACCATGTTACAACTTTATCAATTTTTAATCAAAAGTTCAATATAATCTAATATGTTGAAAATTTGTCAAATAATTGTGATGTTGTTGAGTTATTATTAAGAAGTTGTAACTTCAGCTCAAGTTGATTGATCAGAAATTGACCGATATCTTGATGAATATTGCACACGCGTTTCCACGTGTTCCATAGTATATTCTTCTATGTTTTATGTTTATTACACACAATTTTCTACAAAAACTATATGTCCTTCACTCTTCTTGTTGTAAAACCCATATTTGGAGAAAATTTTGGTAAACTACAATTATGTTTTGGCTCTGCACTCAACATTTTGTTGGTTGGAAAAAGGCCGCACACGATGCGGCCATTTTCTGCAATTAATCTATTGGTTGAAAAAAGGAATCTTTGCCTGCACAAACCATGGATTTGAACTTGGATTATAGAACTTTATTGTAAATCAGAACTTTACATTATGAAAATGACAATTATTAAAATGATTTTCTTCCCACTTGAAGAAATATGTGCATTTTCCGGCTGTTCTGACGCAACATTTCTAACATCAGCTTCATCTTTGTCGGACTTGTTCTCGTGAGTAACAACTTTTTTGGTTGGTTGTTTTGATGCAACTCTGTCTATGAACAAATTTTCTATCCGCAACGCTAACGCTACTTTTTTCGAAACTTTTTCACGAACATTCTTTTCCGAATCAATGTACACTTGAGATGTTGATGTGTTCTTGTGTCGAAGCATCGATTGTATTTCTAGAGCATTAAAACCATCTGCTGCCATAAATTGATACCTATCTGCTTATTCTCGCTATAATAACCTCCATCTTTACAAGGTACAAAATGCCTCAACTTCATCTTCATCAGACTCGTTCTCGTCAGTAAAGATAATACTCATGTCTAAAAGGAAAATCGCTCATTTTATAATCGTACAGGACAGCTGTTTTCCGTTCATTGGTTGCTCAGGATTTTTTTGCTCACTCGTGCGTCACTCTTTCGGACTTCGTTCCGCTCCGCTCCACTCAATCCTCACTCGTTCCGCACTCGTTCGCAAAAAAATCCTTCGCCCGCAGACGTGACGGAAAATACCAATACAATTTAGTGTAAAATTAGAAATTGTGAAACATGTTTTGTTTGATTGATTTTTTTGTAAACTCTTATCAACCTCAAAATGCCCACAACTAGAATGCATGGTTTGCAACACACAGTACAGAAGTAACATCAAGACAATATACCTGCTTGTGTTCAAACATATAAATTTTAATAAGTGTTGTCTAGTGTCTTTAAACTGATAAACTTATACATCTTTCGTTTGAACTTATTTATATTTTTTTATACTCTTATTTTAACAAATTTAACTATCACATACCAGTTAAAATAGTTATATTTGTTGGTTTGTGCGTACTGGTTTGCACTAAATGTGTTGTAAACTTTGAACACAAATATCTCTATAACTACAATATATTGTACAATGTTTTTAAGCTTGTTTTTATTCATTTATTATCAACAATCAGTACATAAAATATCTCAATGTATAACTCCTCCCTTAAAACCTTGTTCACAACATTAATTCAGCCTGTTAGTTATTTAAGTCACTTTTATGAACTACACTGCCAAGTCATTGTCGCTTTGTTTTAATGCACCAAAAATGTTCTCGCCTCCGTCAACATTTTAGCAAGCACAGGCTCTATCTTTAAAGACACAAAGATTTTAGATAACACACATAGATAGGTCGCTCTTTGTGTCTGTTATAATATGTAAGGCTTTAATAGGTAACTTTAGGAGCGTTCAAAGAGATGTCAATTTCTGAATGGTAGCTATTGTAGTTATGGTGGGTTTGTTGATGCGGATGTTGATACTGTTTTGTTCATTAACAGATTTATGCAGCTGATCTAGAATCAATCTCTTATAGTGTTATTGTTATCATTATTGGAAAACTATAAGACTAGACAAAACAAGTATTGCGTCATGTGAGTTTGAACCATGGCGTTCACATAGAGAATCAAAGTGTAATATTAATTGGAGCACAAACGCCTATACACCAATTATCCAAGCAACATAATCTCATTCCTTTATGACAATAAAAACTTGTGACTGTTATCTTTGTTAAAGAAATTTAAAGTATATAAGCTTACAACTATAGTCCAGTGGTTTCTCACGACCAATATGTTTGAATGACCATAGATAGAATGAATAAGCAAACTATGTTAGGATGAATAAGCAACTAAAAAGGTAAAATTTTGATTCCAAAAAGGTATATCGGCAAAATAATGTTCTTAAAATAAATTTACCGGTTCGCTTCAAATATTGAATATACATTTTCAACTCCAGCATTTTAACATGACAGAAACTGCCATAAGGTACTAGTGTAAATATCACGGTGAAGAAGAAACATTCGGATAATTCGTTCACTTCGCAAGCCGGATTTATTGCAGGCACATCCAAAGTGTTACTTGCACGCTCACTTATTATCTAAAAATTTACGGTTGTTCTGATAGAATTGTGACATACCTTTTTTGTGTAGGATACCAAAATCTTGCTAAACATTTTGGACAAAGACTGTCTTTTGGCTGATAAGGGCAATCTATGTCCCTTGTATGGTGCCCATCTTTTGGAGTGTAATGTTTTTGCATTTTTCTTGGATGCCTTGCAGCATGCACAATTCCATGTCATAGCTCGTTAGGTAATATATTGATGACTTACAAGATATCGGTCAATTTAAAAGGAGAGAGCTTGAGTCAAGAAACAGATGTACATCCTTACTAATACAACAGAAATATAATGTTTGTTTCCATGAAACGGAAGTTATAAAAAGTTAGACTAATAAAAATGATACAGATCTTATTTTATATTTTACAATAACCATAATTATTTGTGTATTTCAATTTTTTGTGAACATGGTCTTTTGAATAATCTTACTAAGAGCGGATGAGCCGTAGGGTTTATAATCCCCTTTCGGATGTTCGGTAAAAAGATCTACCGAAGATCCAGGGGTAGCAGAAAAGGTACAAATGAGGTATCTAAGGGATGAAAAACATAACGGTGCTGAGTTCACCTGCCAATTGATGATCTGGATGCATCTGCATGCCATGTGATATTTTGTTGTCTATTACAATAAAAGGATCTGCTTCCATAATGAGTTTAGAGAGTCAAATTTACCACCCGTCTAAAGTCGCTTTGGATTAGCGACACATACAAACTGTTAACTTCTAATATTAATATACACATTTTGTGGGACATTCAGGATGAGAATGAGCCAGGTCACAAAGGCTATGGAGGAAAGGTTTGGTGACAAGGTCACTCTGGAAATCGAGAATGCCACAGCTGTAAAGACAGGGAACAAGTACACCTACGTACTTGTAAATGGACTGTGGATCCATTTGTCTGGACTGGTTTGAACTTAAGGCCTTTAAACTACAAGGATCAAGAAGAATGGATTTGGGTTCCAGTACATCATCAAACTTGAAAGAGGGTTTCTGGAGTTAAAACAACAAATTAAAGAAATCGTCACCACACAAAGTGAAATTAAAATCACTATGAACAGCTTCAAGGGAGAGATGGAGGATATCAAGAAACGCCAAACTAAACACATTTTATGGACATTATCAACAGTTACTAATTTATAGATGCTTTCAGCAGATAGAACAAGAATGTGAATAAAATTAGTTGATTCCTTTTATTCTAGTCTCCTCTTTTTCACTGGTCTCTCCTCTTGGCTATTTTTCTTATTTTTAGGAAGTTTAATTG
>JAOPGA020000315.1:0-10514 GCA_026419775.2 Acrasis kona
AGGGGGAGTACTTGTTACCACAAGTGTGAACAATGTAATGTGCCATTACACAAGAAATGCTTTGTAGAGTATCACAGCAAAGGAGACAATCCACCCCCACTTCCAAGTTATAATTGATTAATTGTATTCCATAAATTCCATATTTTCTTTGGCTGTGTCCTCTGTATTTTCCATAAATTCCACATTTTCCATAAATTATTGTAACAAAATTTGGAGACAATGCCCGCAACACGACGCACACGCAGCAACAACATTCAAAGACACGAGACGGTCACAAATGGATTGACTATGATTCACTGCAGACACTATCCAAGGTGTGATTATTACCAACATTCATCAGCACAGGCCAGGAACACACTTTTCAAGCATGAAGGAAAATGTGTAAAACAAAATGATTCTAAATCATTTAAACATGTTATTCTGTATCGCTGGAGAACAGAGGAAAATATACCAGCAGGTCTGGCATTTGCACAACTGATTTATATACAGTTGGAAAATGTCGAGAAAGGTTCAACTTGGCGCGACGTAGAACATTTAAAACCTGGGGATGATTTGAAGCAAGTTGTTGAGCATGTTATCGACAACGCGCAGAAAATTATATTTGTCCTCTTTCACGGATGCTTGTCGAGATGTGCTGATGATTTGAGATATCCAATGCATTGAAGCACAAAGGGAGAAAGCGGTTTATATTCCTGCTATTTGATACAACCACAGAGGAATTGTTTGATGGCCTACCAAATGATGATCCTGTGCTAATTGAATTGAAGAAGAATATGGAAAGTGTGCTAATTGTACATGCTTCACTGGAAAAAGGTATCTCTAATTGTATAGAAAGCATACTGCAATAAAAGACAATTGTGAGCAACTCTTGTTTGATTATGAGAACCCCGTTTTGGATTATGCATTGTCCGATGTCCGGACTAAAAAATAAAAATAGTACCGGATATTGGATATTTCAGGACTACCGTCCGAAGGTCAAACCAATTTGGGATGCTATGTGTGAATAATAAAACGACATTTATTACGGTGCTAGGAGGGTTAAATATTTTATTGAAGTGAATCAATATCTTCAGGGCTTGGTCTCCATTAATATAGGGATTTTTTATCTGCTTTTGATCAGGATTGTCATCATCTTCTTGTTTCTCTTCTACTCTCCACAAAAATTGAGAACATCCTTTCAGTTTTTTAATCCTCTCTTCGATAACCAAGTGGACTGCTTCTTTTGTAGAACCAACAACCAAGGATATCATGTTACCAACAACTCTCATCTTACAATGTAGCACACATATCATAAAAATAGCTTTGAGTCCCCATTTGTCTGTTAGAAATCTTGGCGTATGTTTGTACTCAAATAGCCTCCTTTGTAATTTCTTGCAACAACAAAAAGGACAAAATAGATTACCACTGGTACCATTAAGATCTGATCTTTTCTTTAGCATTGCTAAATCATCAACAATGAATAACTTGTATACATTTGGGTCCAAATCTTTTAAAAGTTTGATAGCATCTTCAAAATATTTACATACATCTTCTATAGCTTCTTTTCCTTTGTATAATCCAAATGTAATATGGCCTAATCGACTTTGACAGCTAATTACAGCACTATTTACAATAGCAATTGAAGCTTGAACGAAATTTTTAGATGCACCATCAATAGAAGTTTTCACCCATATTTTATCAGGGAATTTATTGGTAGGGAATGCTATTTTAGTAAGGTATTGAACTATTGTAAGCGGATTTGCCCATGACCCATTAATATCAACAGTAGTCATCTTGAATGTATTCCTGCATTTATCATTGACTTCCTGGCGATGATTTACTAGAGTAGATTTACTTGGTAACCAACCAAGAAGAAAAAGGTAACTGGTCAATATAAAATACGAATGATCCGAAATCATCAGTAGGTCTTTGATATACAATACGTAATCTTTAGATGGTGCCAATAATTCCTTCATGTATTTTATTTTTGATCTAACTAGTTGCATGTTTGCCTGACTAATTTTCATATAATAATCTAATACAAGAGAAAACAAGTTAGGATTCTCATCAAATAGTAGAACAATCAAACTGAACAGGTTTTGACCGCAATTTGATAATAAACCTATCAGTACACTAACTATTCCAATTAGTCGATCTATACGCGATTTTCTTTCAAGGAACTCAACACCTGTTACAGGTCTCCTTAGCCCCTGATCACTGGTAATTGGAATGATAAACGAGTTACAAGTCTCTGATTCAAGGCTAAGCACTTCTTTTATATCTACCCGTGATTTATCTAGGTGCAGATTTTTATTATCAGGTAATACTCCCTTACCAGTATAATAATCCATGCCAGATTTAAAATTTTCTATATATGATGGCTGGAAGACGGTTAAATTAGTGAGAGGTGTATAGTCTTGAAATTTTTTACGGGAGGGTGGTTCAGTAGCCCCTGTTTGATGATTTTGAGAAACAGTTAACAAATGCTCGGTTAGAATATTGATTATAACATTGGAGGAAGGTGATGAAGATGGTGGTGAAGGTACATTATTTGATGTTGTATTATTCCAAGATGATTGGTGAGGGATGTCTATAAATACATCATCTGGGTTCTTCTCAATTGCCGATGCAAATGAACGCATGGTTTCATCAAATTGGCCTTGATGGATGTCCCTTGGTGTTGTTGGTGGAGAAGGAAAATCTTCCTGTGAAGCAACGTGTGACATTGGTGTTGGAGTAAAAGTTTGGAGTGGTGTAGATATGGGAGTTGAGATTGGTGATAATGTCTGGTTGAAATGATTTGTAGGAGTCTGAATTGGGGTTGAGTAAGTTGGTGTTTGTATGGGTGTAGAATTAAGTGTTGTCGAACGATGTTTGTGTGATTCGTCAACAAATTCAAAATCATGTTGTTTTGCACCATTATGATTCATTTGGTGATAGCATGTGTGTCGAGCGGGATGTACGTGTAAATTTGAACTGACAGATCTGTAATGTTTTAAATTATTACTGTCAAATGGTGTTACAGGCCTTGATAGTGATGACCTGTAATTATTTGGTATGTATGGCTTGTTAACCTGCTGCATAACGCCTTGTCCTTGAATACAATGTACATTGTTGAGGAACCATGGGAAACTTGATTGATAGTTTGTGTTCATATTCTCTGCTTGCTTGTGAATACTGCTGTGTTACGTTTTTTATTTTTTGTTGTGTTCAAGTCCGAAAACTCGAACACAACTTCAATCCAATGGCTTCCAGAAAATTTCAAACATTGTTTACAAAAAAACATTTATTTACAAAACATCACTTACACTTTTTCAAAATTCTTCTATGATCTTTCACAAAATAACTTCCTCCTTTCAATCTTAATACCTTTGCAACAGCATTCACTAACGCTTGACTGATTTGTATAGCTGATCCGACACGTGCAAATTTTCTCTTATCTTTAAAAATTGTTGGCATAGTAAAGTGTACATCCTCCTGACCCCTCCACACCATCTCGACAATTCCATCACAATCATTTAAACAAGCTGCAACTTTATAAGATGATACACAAAATTCACCATGTTTACCATCAAATCCACTAGCTTTTGTAGCAAATTCCCCAGTACCTTTTTTTATTGGAGCAAAGATTCCATACACCCACTTCTGTTTGTCTCTATCTAGATGTGGTGCAGATACGTAATTTAATGAAACAAATAAATTGGAAGCAAATGGCTTCTTGCATGCTCCAAAATTGAGCTGAGAGAATGACGGAACTTTTGTGTCACTAGCAACTTGAACCACAGATTTAAACATAGTGGGGACAAGAAATTTAAAATATTTCCGATAAATGTTTTCTACCCATTTCAAATTTTGTTGTTCTCTATCCCATAGTTTCTTTTTAATTGGGTTGTTATATATTGTTCCCTTGGGAGCATATCGACCGAAGAAGAATCCCTTCTCGTAACCGGGTCTGTATCCATATGCGTAGCACGTTCCCCTACTACCAGCTCTCTTAAATGCTCCATTGCTATGATTTGAATTCAAATGTTTTTTTGACATAATGAAGTAGTTCATTAGTTTTTGAATGTCGTTAAATTTTGTTTGGTCTTTTCTCAGTTCTTCAAATGAGGTGAACTTAGCAACAAATCTTGTATCATTTGTGACTTTGTCTGTAATGATTGTAGTGTTCCTATTTATGCGCATCCATCCGTGAAATTTTGACGTTGACTTATTACATCCACAGGTACAGGTACTATTGTACCTTTCATTATGGTTATGTGGAAATACATCACTTGGTAGCTGTTTGTGAAATGGACACTGTTGTCTCATTTTCTGAAATGTATATATATCTCGTGGATTGATGTTTGGGACTACTTGTAATTTCACATTTCTGCTATTATCTCTTTTTATTTCTGTCCTACGGCTCTTGCGGTAAAGTTTTTTTCCTGGTGATTGTTTGCGGTGCACCTTTGATGTAGTAGAGACCATAATAGTTTGATGTAAAAGTTTAATTACAACAAGTATCAAACCTCTACATCCGCACTAAATTTGTGTCATTCTGTAGTTGTGATTCTTGTGAGCGTCGGATTGTGCGCTTGTATACGAGATGATTGAGAACACCTGACCTCTGTTGCAACTGATGCGGTAGAAGTCACTAAAGGTGAAAAGGGTTGTCCAGGTAATGCTGTAATGCCCCCCTCTACCGAGTGAAGGTAGAYTTGTTATCAGATGGCACAAGTTTTACTCCATTTATTTTTAAAGAAGATTTATTAAGAACAATAAGCCCACACTCCAGGAAGCACTTCACACTCAGTAATTTGATCAAAAGTACAATAGACCCTGCCAGATCGTTCTTGAACGGCAAACGTAATATCTGTGTATCTTGAGCGTACGTTGCCACCAAATATTCCGTTTCCATTTCCATGATCCCTATCATACCACTTAGTACCATCACCAAGATTTGGCATTGTGTTTGTTGGGAATTTGTAGTAGAACCGCCTGTCTGCTCTTTCAAAACCATCCTCGTCACACCAGTATACGTTGTGGTACCGTGATACACTCTCTTGGCGACTGAAGTGGTAATCAAATAACACAAATGGGCATTGGCCAACACACCAATTTTCATTGTGTTTGGAATATCCGGGCTGGAGTCGGTCGCTCATGATTTGTATGAGAGATGTCAAGAATTCTTTTAAGCGGGCTTTAGCGTATTCTTGTTCACTTGGTGTGGTATAGTGTTTCCAAGGGATACTTATAGGTACTTTCTTCCTTGCCTCAGCTTTTAATTGTTTCTTTTTTCGCGAGAGATCTGACAAATGTTCAAGCTCGTGTGGTTGTGTGTTGGTCTGTTGTTCTTGTGTTGTAGTTTGCTTTTCCTTATCCTCTACAATAGGTGCATCCTCCACAGCAGGCACTTCGTTACGCTCTTCCACTGGTACATCATCCACGACAGGTTCGTAAACTATCTCGTAGGGAGTTGCTGGCTTGTATACAGTACGTGTCGGTCTAACTTTCATTATATTTCTTTGTTCATTGGCATCTGGTCATCATCGTTTTGCTTTTATAGTGGCCGTTTCAAAATGGAATATTCAATAATTTATTTGGGAAGAGGATAATATTTGATTTAAAACATAGACCATATTGGGCCTTCAATAGAGGAATACCAAATTACTGGGTCTGTATTGTTTTGTAAATGTACGATTATAATTTAATGTCTTAGACTTTCTATCATGTTGCTCTTGCCTATGACTCGTGACTAGCTATGTATGTTCTTCTATATTATGTTAATTATTGTCAAAATGAGAATAATGTCTTACATGACTTTGTAGGTCTTTTAATCGATACGTGCCATGAAATCAATTTTGTATTAGAGCCAGTCATCACATTGGCAACTTTATGAACATCTTAGCTATCCAAGGATCATTGAATCTAGTCAGGCGAACCTACTAAAGTTAAACATCTATATGAAAATTATGATATTACTCTTTGAGTTATCTTTGTGACATCTCGCATCAAAAATTGTCATCAATATACTTTTGATCCTTACAACTTCCTTTGATACTGTCTAGTAATGTGTTTAGCAGTATAATAATCGAAAACTTACACCAATTTCTTGGTAATAATGTGAAAGTAGTTTGTTCTCCTTTTTAGCACCATCGCATCTATACTTGAATTAGTGTTTGTTGAGTGTAACGATCATACTGTTAGTGATATCCTTTTATTAATGCCATTGTCAATTATCTGACCATAAAATATCTATTAAATGGTAAGATATGATGATCGCAGAGGTGCTTACGTATTGATTTTCGGTTATTGTTAATTGCCATCAGCAGTTCAATATTCAATTTTAAAAGCCCCGGGACCAATAGGGTAATAGCTCAATTACAACCTACAAACAATAAAAAGACTTTGAAATGATTTTAGAAAGATTTATTTAAAGGTGAGCACCTCTGTAGTACTCTTCACTGTCATCATCCGAAGAGCATTCAGAGTTGTTACCATCTATATCGGAGTCATCTGTTACAGGGTCTGTATTTTCTTCGATCCAATCTGTCTTCCTCTTTTTACCCCTATATGACAACTCATCGTTATTAAGGTACAACAAATCGTATTGATACTTGATGCTATTAATTGAACTGATTTCAAATGTGTCCAAATTCATAATTAATTTTGCAAATTCAACATTTAAAACAGGAATATCAAAGCGTCTAAACTTCATCATGAAAGGGGACAACGACGGATATTCTTTTTCCAGTAGTGATTTTTGTGTTTTGGTGAAGCACTTGTCAAAAATACCCTATAACCATATCGCCGTGACCAAGACGGATAATTGCGTTTAATTGACGTAAATACAAATCTCCACCTTTCAAATCTGGTGTAGAAAGAGAACAAGAAGCCTGGGGTGGTAGCGCTATCATTTTTGTCCCAATGTTCCGCAGACAAAGCGTTATATAACCTTAAATAGAACACCGGTAGTATGAATGGATATGCCTCGCGCACATTCTCCGGCAAATTAGATCTGGCATGCTCTAATCTCAACAATGTTGTTGGGTCAGTCTCCTTCAATTGTTTGAGTATCACTTCCTGTAACATCTTCAATGCTTTAAATGTGTCGTCTCGTATAGTTGAAAATTTTTTCTTGTGCACTAAAGAGTTCAAATTTTTAGAGTATGGCCGAATCTCATTATTGCTTTTCTGAAATCCAACTCCAAAAACCACTTGCGCTACTTTTCTATCGTGGTCAAAGCATAATTTAAAGCCGCCATGATCTTCAGTGCTTCTTAGTAGCCGAAAAGCCTCGTCTCTATCGTAGTCATTCTTGAGCACGGTGTAGTCAATAAGCTTGGCCGACGAATTGCCAGAGTTGGTTTCAACGACTTCATCTTCCCCAGATAAGAAACTCTTGTTTGGAGGGTTGCAGAAGAATTTGTTTGCGGCGACGGATCAAGCGGGAAACTCACTGTTGTTTTTTTTGTTTGTGTTGCGTGTTCAACTTTGGGCACCGTTAACGAACGGTTCAGCCGCGCACTGTTTGTTGATAGTTGTCTTAAGTTTCAGTAGCAAGAAAGGCATATCTTTTTGGGGCCGAATTAGTAAACGGTAGAAATGCTGCTCTTAGGTACTACTCAAACTTCAAATTGCGACGGCATTCTTTTTTACAGTCACCGCGATCAAATAGTACGTGCTTTTTACGTATTGATAGAATTTACGACGCTTGTCATCGTCCCTGTAGTACTCCCTTACTTCAATAGTATCCATTTTACAACTGAGAATTTGTGTGTTGGAAAAGTGTATGTGCCGGGGTGTGCCGAGAATATTTTTTTGAGAGAACTCATCAAAAGCTTGTGTAGAGCAAGAATACATAAAAAGTATTGTTGGGCTTGTTTGGTCCTTCAAGATTTCAAATAATTTTAATGATTTCGCCTACTTAAGGGCTACAGATCTGTTACTTGATCCTATAATTGATAGCACAACTGAACACAAACATGGTCACAATTATGATCCATTGATGATTGATTACAAGATAGACAATATGATCCATAGTATGATCCAAAAGATGAGCACTCAAATGATTCAATTTATAATCCATTTTTTGATCGCAAATTTGATCGATAACAAGATGGATCATGGGTTGATCGATTTTATGATTGGTGTCGATCAAAACAGATTTGCAAAGAATATGTTGTAATGTGTTGTAATTAGAATCAACCATTAAGAGTTCGAAGGAAGATACATGTGGAGATTGAAGGATGCATTATAGTTCGGAAGAACTTCGTATGAACTTGCCAGTATAAAAGGATGCTATAATGTTAGGAATAAATATCTTAGAATTGATCGTGTAACCACGTGTTAGTTTTACTAGTGTCTATACGATTATTCTTTTATTTCATAATATTTGTTACACCCAAGACAATTATAATGATATTTTTTGCCCACCTCAAGTGACTTGGCCAATTCATAACTCCATTCACTTGAAGTTCTTTTTTTTTGTCACCCTTAGCTTTTTTAGCCTTGAGCGCACTTTTTCTAACTGAGGCCTTTCTTTTCTTGGTGGCTAACCTTTTTTCTTCTATTTTTACAGCTGCTGTTTTAGCAAAACTGTCAGCCTTTTCTTTTTCAGTCTCTTCAACTTCATCAGGGTCTTCAAAGATAGGCCGTGGCACAGTTGGTGTTTTTTCAGAAGTTGACCAAAATTTCAAAAAAACGTTAGAGGACAGGATGGAACCCATTCTGAGCCTTTCGTTTTACAGCAAATAAATATAGATATGAGCTATTACCAAAAATATTTATTTATTTGGACGCCCAACAATCTTGAAAACCAATCCCTCTGTGAACACTGTAAGCTCTTTGTACAACTTGTAATATTCAATGAAATTTGGTTCTACACCAACTGGGTTCTTGAATATTTCAATTAGCATTACTTGAAAATCCCAGCTAATCTGTACTGGAGTAATGTTGCGATTGTATCCAGTAAATAAAACACAAGAAGCGCCATCTACAATTTTATCAAATGGAAGACAGAGTGGTGTTCTTTTATTCTTTTTGACAGATTTATAATATGTGTCTGCCTGTATATGATCTGTCAACATGTATTTACCAGCATAACATGAGCCAATATGAAACTATTTACATGATGGAATACTCTTTACAAGTGATTGGTAAAAGGATTCTTGGTTCAAAATACAAGTCTCAATCACACCAGTATCATTGTTGAACTTGTCAATTGCAATGCCTGCTTCAGTACCATGACCTTGAACAATTGTTACAGCAATGTTATTCAAGATATGGTCAGGAAGAGTATTCAATTTATAATGTAACAATGTCAAATTTGCTACATATAATGTTACAACACTATTTTGACTAGTGTTATAAGTATACGTAACTTGCTTGATACTTGATACCAGGCAAGCTGCAATCTCAGTACTTTTGTCATAAAGCAGTACAATCACCAAAATATAGCTCTTATAAAATGGACAGGGGGGTCCACCTTGGTAGTGCGGTTAAATAAAATCTGAAATGAGCTATGAAGAATTTTGAGTTGACGTCTCATCTAAATTAATAAATATTTATTTTAAAATTTCTATATTAAAAAGCATTTTGGGGTTTCCTACAATATCGCGAACGAAGTGAGCGATGGTTATGAGACTTGTGGTGAAGAGAGTGTTTGACTTTGTCGGAGCGGTAGCGACTAGTGAAGTGAACTCTTAATCTCTAGATAAAAATCCAAATCGCCGCAGGCGATCCAGTTGACAGAGTCTTTATTGTAATATACACGTGTGTTCTCTTACAAAAAAAAAAAAAACCAACTGCGTAGCAGTTGGAAAAATAAACCAATACATTCATTACTTGGTGGGAATAGTGCGAAGCACTATTTCCGTGTTCATTGTAATGGCTCATCATCCATCGTATCCATATTGGCATCATCAGGGTCTAACTCATCACTCAACTCCTGTACATTCTGTGTGTGACGTGAAGCGTCACACGTACCAAGAGCACTCCGTGCGCTATAAGAATTGGTGTTAGTATTAACATCTCCAGTGAGGTTGACTGGTGCCATGTGATTTTGGGCACTGCTCTCCGAGTCAGTGGCCATGGAACTAGTTGGTGGTGGATGTGGGCTTTGGTTTTGCCTTTGGGGTTCTGGTTGGGCCCCTCCTGCTTTGGCAAATAATTTTGACCAGTACTTTTTATTCTTTTCCTTCTCTTTTTCCTTTAGATATTTCCGTCTTTTATTGGGATGGAATTGGAGGTAATTCAGATCAGGATCGGTCAAGGCTTGTGTAGCTTTTCGCTTTTTCGAATGCTTCGGATCAGTTGCAGTATTGGGTGCATCTGCCGGTAATGGGCGTTCCATGCCCTGTTCATTTAAATCATTCGGTTCCTGTAAATCATCCAAAATGTTTGCTGCTATTGGTTCTAATTGTTGAGCAACATCATCATCTTGAATCTCTTCAATGACAATCGATGGTATTTCGACTGCCGGCAAAGGAACTCTGTACAAGCCTGGTGCTGTATTGCAAACTGGTGCATATATCAGCGGGTGAATTGTGTCA
>JAOPGA020000321.1:0-10237 GCA_026419775.2 Acrasis kona
GTGTGACAGGTAATGGTTTGTTTTCATAACTAATTTGTTTCAACTCTGTTGGTGACCCAGGAGATATGGGAGACATTAAACTTTCAAAAGGAGGAACGGCATCACTCGTGGGTGAGCCAGGTGAGTGTATTCTCTTGAATTGATTTTTATGACCAATGACCTTGACACCTCTCTTTTTGTAAATTACAACTAGGATTACAACAACCACAACACACGCAACAACGAAGAACACAATGAACAAGACACTAATAACAATACCAGCAACCGCTCCACCAGAGAGACCAGCATTTGCTCCTTGTAAAACATTATTAAAAACATCAACACATGAATATTTATTATTAGCCGCTATACATATTCCCCAAAAATCTTCAATGTTTGCATTATTAGCAACCGGTTGATAATCATGACCAAATGCAAGGAACAATGAAAATGGGTATTTTCCATTCTTGAACAATGTAATCATGTCTTGAGTGGCAATGATTTGATTTTCGTTGCTAGCGACTCCACAAGGTGACTTGTTGGTGATGGGTTGGTTCATGTTATTAGAACGTGGCCAGCCTGCTTCCGTAACAATGACTTGTGTATTTGAATAAACCTCCATCATCTTTTGGTAACGTAGAAATGTCTCCATTCCTGCCTTTGTCGCTGGCGTGCATGCAGATGGTGATGCATTGTCGTACCATGGATAAATGTTTGCGCCGATAAAGTCCAGAAAAACTGTTGGTGCCATCCAACGAGTGGCCGACATCCATATGGCTTCGGAGTCATTTGTTCCTATTGGTTGTTTCACTCCTGCACTCCTTAATCGGTTCACACAATTTTGAATGATTAATAAGATGGATGGAGATGCACCGTTACGGAAGGCCAGTTCACTGCCACAAGATAGTCCTAGTACTGTAGTTGGATATTTTGTTGCTACTGTTATTCCAGCTTGGATTTGAACTGAATTGGCACCAGTGTCTGTTGGATCCAACCACACTACAGATAACATTTTTATACCAAGTGTGTTGCATGTTTGTGCAACAACTGGATCTGATTCATATGTCATGATGCAACGATATGAAGTCTCGGTAATCAATGTTTTAAGCAACATTGATTTGAATGAATCAGAGGGTGGGATTCCACCAAATACACTCGGTCCTACATAAGGCGTGAAGTCGATGCATCCTGGTGAAGTCTCAGTTGGAGTCATTGCTGTGACCAATGCTTTAAGAGCCTCTGGGGACGTGACCAATCCTAATGTACACTTGAGAAAAATAAACATTGAGACGACTACAATCATCACTCTGTTCATTGTTTTTGTTTCACAATTCATGACCGATCATTGACGGCAACCATCTCGTTAACAACTCGTTTGCGGATCTGTTTTATAATTATCTACATGATTGATGAGTGTCACCAACTGACATTCTGTTGACCAAACAAATGGTAAACCAATCAATTTGGACAATCATGACACCAAGTGATGGACCGGACATTTGCTAAAGGATGAGAGACTTTTTACATTAAAAAACATTTAATCACACACAAGGACAACAGCATAAATCTTTAACCTTTCACGATAACTAACTGTCTGATTTACAAATGTTATTTTTACTCTGCCACTTTCCCTAACTGCGATAAATCCTTGTTCGTCAAGCTAACATAGAAGGGATGTTCGTGACCAATAAACGTCCAAAAATCTTCGGGACCTTGTCTAAACAATACTGGCTTATGTACCTCGCATTTGTCCTCTCTCACCTTTCTAAGTTCACGTTGACTGGTCTCAACCTTATTCTTCTCTTCGGCTGCGGCTTGTACATTGTTTGAATTTATAGCTGCCGTCAAGTCCACCCACAATCTTCTGCTTTCGTTTGGCAGCTGATCTTGAATCAAGGGAACATTCTTGTGCATGATTTTGCAGGTGCGTGCGTTGAAGAACTCTTCTTCGTTGCTTCCGGATCCCAACATTTTCTATTAGTGTTAATGACCGGTAGTGAGCGATGACTTACTCTCTTCTTGATGGTAAGAACATTATTCCATTTACCGCTGATGGTGTGTGTTGTGTGGCCCTTCTTCTTTATCTTGGCGCTGACTCCATTGTATTCTCCTCCAAACATGGGTTTGGTCTTAAAGTCAATCTCTGCGCTCATGCCAGTCTTCTTGCAGCTGATGGAGGTCTTTCCTCCAACCTCCATGATCAACTTTCCGAAAATCACACCTCTTGCATAAATGTTGGCCCAAGTGCAGGAATAAATCTCTCCACGTTCTTTAAATGTGATTTTGACAAGTCCGTCTGCGATTCTAAAAATAGACAAGTTGGTGGGTGGAGAAAAGAATGAACGCTTACGAAGCAGCAGAGTTTCCTAAGAATTTACTTCTTGGATAATACCAGCCTTCGACAGTGAGGCCCTTGGTCTGATTCTCGCAATACAAGGCTGATATCGGAGGGTGATGGGAAACTTGCTCAGCAGCACAGGTCATAACACTGCCGTCGGGTAAAAAATAATTACAACGGAAAATTTCTCCAAGAACAGGATTGTAGGGTTTCTTGACGCCCTTTGGCTTAACGTGCCATCCAGAGAGATACCATCTCGTTACCTCAAGCATGCGTTGTTCTGGATCTTCAAAATCCATCGCGCTGTTATATAGTTATAAAAAAACGTTACGCCGGTATGATTTACTTGTTAAGGATTTGACAGTGAGTGGTGAAGTCTGTTAGTTTTTCCAACAAGGAGCGAGGCTCCAAAAAGTCGCAGGGGATGGGTATTTTAGTAAGGTCCATACCAATTTTTAGTTGTCCCATCATTGTCATTAGAAGCGACTTGGTCTCTGAGCCCAAGGTTTCTACGTCGTCTTCGCTTTGCCCATGATACAAATTTTCTTCTTCCTCTTGGGGAGATAATACCCTTTTAGTACCAGTCTCTTGATCGACCATTTCGTTATCGGAGATGGCATTTGAGGAATCTGTTTCGTCTTCTTCGTGGTGACTGCTCATATTTTTATTTATGTCTTGGTTGTTCAGGTTTGGTTGGGCGATAATAATTCTCCTTGGATCAAATTAGGGTCAACCAATGCCAATAAGCTATTTTTATTTCTATGAGAAACAAATAATGAACGTTACTCGTGCTTTGATTTTTTAATAACCAACCATTTGATACCTGGATGGCATTGGTGGCTAATTAATCGTAGAGTCCAAAAAAAATAGTTGGTACAATTTGAACTCTGATTTTCATTTGAGAATGAATGCAAACAAGAGAAACAAAGGAACCCATCACCAGTCAACAAAAGAAACAAGAACTAGAGGTTCCACTTGTTCTATTGAGGAGAAGTTCTCTACCAACATTAACACTAGAAGAAATAAACAAAATTAAAATGTRTGACAGCACTAGGAATTTGTAAATAAAATTTTAATGAACTACTTGCTGGCTGCCATTTGGCTCAACCGAAATTTGTTTTGTTTTGGGTAACACATGTTCAGCGCTCACTGGAATGTATACGGCCGCTCCTCCATTCTTCTTTTTACTTTCAGTCTTGACCTTCTTTCCCCAAACTCCTGACCTACTGACCTCAGTTTAATAAAGTCCATAATGTGTTGTGGAACATCAACGCCCGTTGCCATCTCGAATCCCTAAAAGTGTTAATTTTCGCAAAATGTTCGACATACTTGGAACCCTGGCGAAGCATTGATTTCACTTATACGGTAGGAATTAGTGTCGATTAGAATGTCAACTCCTGCAACATCCAAGTCGATTAATCTAACCGCTTCTATGGCTAACCACTCCACAGCTCTTGAAATTTGTACACTCTCTACGAAACCTCCCTAAAGGATTAATTGTTACAATTCTAAAGGTTGATGATGCTTACTTGACGGAAGCTTGACTTGAAACCATTGACATATGGTTGTCTCCTTATGGCACCAATTACCTTACCGCCGACAACAATGACTCTAATGTCTCTTCCGCGAGAGTTTGAAATGTATTGCTAAAAAATGTTAGTTGCATGTAGACTGTTTGTGAAGTATACCTGGAAGATCAAGGGTTGCATGGGTAGGGTCTCATCAATAATTTCTTGAAGAGACTTTAAGTGATCTCTGTCATTGACAAGCATGACATCTTTTCTTCGTGATCCTGAAACTTTCTTTTTGAATGTTAGGATTGACACAATGTGAGCGGTTTTTACCTTCAACACGACTGGGTAGTCAAATTCACGAGCAATGTTTTCCGTATCAACTGGGAACTTGGCCATCATGGTTTTTGCGATTGGTAGGTTGTAAGTAGCTAATTGCTGTATTGAGTGCAATTTATCACTTTGGTGTAATTAGTATGATTTTTAAATGATCTTTACATACCGTGATATTTCTAAACTGTTATGGTTGTTGAGGACGAGTACATCCATCTTGTCAAATTGCCTAACGACAGCAAGTGAGTGATAATCAATTTTGGCACCCATTCTATCAAGTAGGAGGATGAGTAGATTCTAAGAATCAGGCTTACCTTGGAAGGATGGCATCAGGCATTTTTTCAACAAGTTGATGCTTGTACACAATTTTTTGTAGTCCGGTGTCAGCCGCCAACAAATCAATATCATAGGTGCTAACTACGGTTGCTTGTATGTTCAACTTCCATGCAGTCTCAATGAATCTCTTTAAGGAATATGAGTATTCAAACTTTTCTTTTGGATTGCGAGAAATTAAAATCCACAAGGTCAATACTGGATTCCTCAACTGCCCCTCATAATAAGTATTATTCAACACTAGATAGATCAAAATTGAATCAATGATTTTACTTGGGCATTCATAAACCGAATACTTTTACTCCACATCGTTTCAGAGTCAGAGGCTTTGCCCCCGATAACTATGGGTTGGAATTGATATTTTTCATAATCACCTTTTCTGACGCGTAATTGTACATTATTTTTCTTTATAATTTTTAATGAAATGCATCGTCAAACTGTACCTGTGTTTGAGTGTGATCACCAAAGAAAACTGCTTGAGTTGTTAGTACATCTGTTCCATTTGATTTCAAAACTGCATCATCTGTGTTATCGGTTTCAAATTCGGTGGGACTATTGACATCTTCTTGTTGACAAATCACTGTCGCGATGGTGATCAACAAAAGGACCAAACAAAAGGCAAAAGTAACTCGTGTCATGTCGGTTGCTCTTTACAAATTCTAAAATGTCATATGAACTTGCCTAATGATGTGGATGCACAAGTTTGAAGAAAAACGATGAGGTATGGAGTCGTCCTCTTCGCAGCACTCATTGTGTGCTACGTATCAGCAAATATGGGATGTAGCACAGACATAGACTGCGGTAAAGGAGCCGTCTGCCACACAAGTGTGTTAAAGTCGGGTGTGGAATACAGGGTTCGATGGTAGTCAAAAAACTAGTATCTAATTCACACGATGTCATACGAAAAAAACTCGAATTGAATGGTAGATACATGGTGGGTGGGTTGGGAAAACTAACCGACTTGAAGTGGTTTTGTTTGATCAAATTATGATAATCAAAATCGTAAACTCCTGTATTTATACCTTCTAGGATCCGATAAATCTAAAACTGTTACAATAAATCAAAATCTTGCCTTTATTCAACCTTCGTTTTGCATTGTAAAACTTCGATTTTGCGTACAAAGTGAGGACAGAGCAAAAGTTTCCAGCTATATGGACGTCAAAAAGAAGAATATTATGGAGAACAATGTTGAAAGCAATAGTGCTCTACAAAACGAAGTACAGAATGCTGCTCGTAGACAAGGTCAATTTTTGCTACACCGTCTTTGTTAGCCACTACATTTCCAAGATCAACAACATGCCTCTCTTCAATACCTGGACCACCATGTGTCTTGTTACCTGGATTAAAGTGGGACCAGCAGTTATACAACCGTTAGTTAGATCACCGTATTGATGTACATGAAAACCGTGCTTTCCTGCCTTTAAATCTGTTATCTTCCCTTGAATCCTTGTTTTCTGCCCTGGCTCTTGAACAAGATAAACATTACCGCTAACTCCACTATTTCCGTCTGGACGAAGTTGACATACAGCAGATACTCCCTCTATTTGCTCTGATGAACTGTTGCCCGAAGCATTGTTTGATGATTTAATGAACGTCACTCGTGCTTTGATTTTTTAATAACCAACCATTTGATACCTGGATGGCATTGGTGGCTAATTAATCGTAGAGTCCAAAAAAAAATAGTTGGTACAATTTGAACTCTGATTTTCATTTGAGAATGAATGCAATTAGACAAAACAAGAGGAAAGAACGCGGTCCATTACATCAAAAACATATTTATATCAACTTTTCTCTTTCTGTTTGTAATATTACAGCTGTATTTTGATCCTTATTGGCACCCTCCAAGACATTTGCATTATCCGCAATCGTTTTGTGTTTACACAAGTATGTCTCTCCATGGCACACTGTTACGAAAAAGTTGTCGCCGTGTTCGTTCCATGGTTGGTATTGTTGATAATCTAACTTCATCAATTGAAGCACTTGATGTAATTTTTCGATTGGCTCTAGGACTGGTTCGGTCGACACCACAAATGTTCCAAAATGACATCCGCAGCTATGTCTGGCGTTAATGTCTTGTGCTACCTGGACGGCTTCAACTGGATCTGTATGTTGCGACGCACTAAACCAACGAGGACCGTAGGCGCCGATGGGTAAGAAGGCGACGTCGATTCCTCCATTAGGGTCTGAAAATCTTGTACGGATCTCTTTGAATAGATAATTATTATATCCAGTATCTCCTGCAAAGTAAAAGACACGTTTTGGAAATGTAGTGTTGTTAGGCGTGTATGTGAAGCCGAAACCTCCCCAGAGCTGATAATTAGTGTCAAATAAATTACGAACTGACCAATGTTGAGATGGTAGGAACGTAATGTCCAGCACTCCAGATGCGGTTTGTTCCCCAACTGAATGTGGATGTGGAACAACATTTGGCCTAAAGGTATGTTGAATGGACTGCCACCAATCCATCTCGATGCACTGCTCGTTACTTAGTTCTTCAACGTTTTTGTGCAGCCATGCCTTCATTCTGAGTGGTACGTACAGCTTCATGTTTTGTTTGTTAACTCTCACTAGATCCTTCACTGCCTGGAGGTCCAAGTGATCTGTGTGGTTGTGGGATATTACGACTACATCTATTGGGGGCAATTCGTCGACAGTCATTGGAACCGGTCTTAGACGTTTGGGGCCAATCAAATGCTGGAAGAAGCTGCATCTTTGTCTAAATACTGGATCAGTTAAAACGTTAAATCCTCCAACTTGAACAAAGAAACTAGAGTGACCCAACCATGTGTACTGAGTCGAATGAGTGATTGAGCCAAATGAGCGGACTTACTTGTATGTTGTTATGGTTGGGAGAGTGGATGGCCTCCCAGTTTGGCTTCATTGTTCTTAGCTGATGTTCGTTAGGAACAAATTGCCTTGCCATCATAATTTCAGAGTAGATGCGAATTTGATCGGTCATTGGTGGCTGAGCAATTGTAACATCCGGGTTTTTAAATGTGTTGTCTTCAAAGTTAAAATGTTTAGGGTATACAGTATTAATCGGATGAGCAATCACTGTTGCATCCGGATGGTCTTGTACTATCTGATCGGGGGGCATCATATGAGTAGCCTCATTAACTACCATCTGCTCCACGGTGGGCTGTGACGAGTTGTTACCCATGTTATTTTCTTGTTTCTATTCATGATTCACCTATTTTTAACTTGATACATAGTCCGTAAGTGGATTCGTTCTAAAGTGCCTATGCTTTTACAACTTTTTTAGTCAAAAGTGATTTTAAATTAAGCCCGCAATCCAGAACATTGTTTTAAGGGGCGCAAATGATGACATCTTGCGATATTTGCTGCGTAGTTGAGATACGGGTCTTTACATGAAAATTAATAATTGTTTACAACGATGCTTGGGCTGTGCACACGATCAAGAAGCTTGATACAAAGAAATGGCCGTTCCGTAATACGCTTGTATTCTGCAAAAGTCAAAACAAAGGAAACTAAAAAAGACAGAGACCAGAGGGAGGAAAAACACGATGTTGTCAATACCAGGAATACCATTCTGGGTGGGATTTTCGCTGTTGCTGGTGCACTTTTAGGTTCCTATCTATACCATACCGACCCCTTAGAAAAACAAAGGGTTATTGATGAAGCGGAACTTCACTTGACTGTTGCAAATGTGTTTGAGTCACAGGACAAACAAGCCCTAAAGCCGCTTAATAATGTGTTTCGTAACGACAACATTGTAGATATGATGACGTCCAAGGTAACTGAAATAATTGATGGTGTTTCAAACGACATGATTTTATTTACTGGTGACAGAGGCGTCGGTAAAACCACAAGCATGAAAATATGTCTGTACGAAATCAGCCAAATAAAACCTACGTCCATTTTGTATTTCGACATGGAGGATGGCGGGTTGTATGGTTTTGCTTCCAAAATACTTCCGCGGTCTCTTTTAAAAACCGCTACAGAGGAGAATAAAGAATCTCTTCATAGAAAAATATATAATGCCATACATAAATACAGCGTTTATCGGAAAAAACAGAACATTCCTGATAATGCGGTTATTGTAATAGATCATTGTAATAGTTCTTTGTCCAGAGAGATTTTAGAATTGCGTGAAATTGGCAAAAAGTTATGTGATGATGATGATAAAGTCAGACTAGTATTTGTGACTGGTGAGGGAAGTGTGGGTGAACTCTTGGATGATGCAAGAAGAATTCATGTATCTCAGGTTTCGGAGTCCTCTAAAGAAGTTGCAATAAAATATTTAAATAGTGTTCATTGTCCTAATCCGAATCGTGTTGAGGCATATGTTGGTGGTGTAATACAATATCTGCATGAAGTTAGAAGGCAACTTGTTATTAATCCAAAGTTATCTTGTGACGAACTATTGAGTAATTTAGATAACTATTTATCTGTACAATATAGGGATATCAATCAATTGATGGTTAGGTCACGTAGTATGAGAACAGTTTGTAAAAAGATGTTGACTGGCTGTGATGACAACATTGACTACTCTGAGTTTTACTCAATATTAAAGACGGAATTTTCAAACAAAAAGATTAATAAGCTTTTGAATACTGAGGGTTTATTTATGTCAAGTCCTGATGGGTTAAAAATTGGTTTTTATAGTAGAGCAAAAAAATCATACATTGAGAGATTATTAAAAAGAATAAATGGTGACGATGAACAGAAATAAATTGAATAAATATCATTAGAAACATGTATAAGTCTCTAACCTGGTTTGTACAACACCCTATTTCTATTTATTACTTGCCTCTGTTTTCATTCATTATACAGATTTTTGCAATGTCCCATGGTATTTCTTCAGATTTTAAACTACTCTCATACTTTGATAAAATTGCTATTTTTCTATTTCGAAAACTGTTTATTGAAACATGTCCGTCCTCATGAGATACATCCACATTAAAAAATTTTATTAATGTGTTTAAAAATACCCTAAAATGTCAGACAGCATTGCAATTGGAAGAATTGGCAGTTAGTCCAGCTGAATTGCTTTGTGGACAAACCTTAATTAAAACAAAATAAAGTAATTGAAAATTTATTTACAACATAGAAATAATAGCGACCAATACAGTTGCAAATCCTAAAGCGAAGGTTGATGCAGATGAGGCTCTTGCGTTGTCTTCACCGCTCTCGTTGTTACCAACTGGAGCTTTAGTGACTGGTTTAGATACTTGAACTGGTGCTGAAGTTGTGGTTGTTGGGCATTGTTTGCATACTGGGCAGTGATCACCGGTACGTCTGAATCTTCTTGCTGGGGAAGCATTGTTGTCACCTGATAGGTTAGCATCGACAGTTCCGCATTTGCATGGTGCGCATGTGGTGGTTGCTTCAACTGGTGGTGATGACTCAACTGGTGCTTGTGAGGTGACCTGAACTGGTGGTGAGGTAGTGGTTGGTGCAGCAGTGGTTGGGCATGCTTTGCAAACTGGGCAGTTGTCACCGTTGCGTCTTTGTCTTCTAGCTGGTGAGGCATTGTTGTCACCTGATAGGTTAGCGTCAACAGTTCCACATGGGCATGGTGGGCAAGTTGTTGGTGCAGCTGTTGTGGTTACTTGTACTGGTGGTGAGGTAGTGGTTGGTGCAGCAGTGGTTGGGCATGCTTTGCAAACTGGGCAGTTGTCACCGTTGCGTCTTTGTTTTCTTGCTGGTGAGGCGTTGTTATCTCCGGATAGATTGGCATCAACGGTTCCACATGGGCATGGTGGGCAAGTTGTTGGTGCAG